>CAWUFW010019617.1:0-180043 GCA_963921515.1 Calotriton arnoldi
AATTGTTTCCTCTCCTCACTGGGCTCCTGCCCTGCAGCTGGACCCATGATGCTCAGTGGCAGATCTGAAGGTAGGTGACCTGTGGCTCCTCCTTACCAAACATTGTCATGTGCAGGAACAACGGGTCGTAAGTACAAGATCTCTTTTTTCATTCCAGGCCAGATCCTGTACCATCTCAGAGTGTGGACAATACAAGCTCAGCTGACCCTTGACCTTTCAAAAGAGCACTGAACCCCATTTTGATGTTACACCTCACAGCCTTTGTAGTTGAGCACTCAGGCAACTCCTTAACCCATCTTCTTTGTCCACACAAGAACCACAAACCACCCACCACTGCAGGGAATGGTGCAGACCAGATAGACCCGATACTACCCCAATGACAGTGGCACCAACCTCCCCCTAGGGGCGGAAGTCGGAAACCCTAGAAGAGCCCTGGTGACGGCCCTGCCGGCTAGTATTCATAGACCAGAGAGAAATGAGGTCTCTTTGTTACCTGGTGTATAACCCCCTTCCTCCCCCCCCGCATTTCGCCCCCCCGTCTCCCACCCAAATCCCATGACTGTGCTAGACACCCTCAAAATCTAGTCAGTAGTTTACCCCAAATTGAAAGTGTGCTGTTTACGGTTGAATGGCATTTTGATATTAAAAATACCTTTCTATGGACTTAGAAGACACGCGGCGAGGGTTTTAAGACACGCATGCCATGTTCAGACAATAAGACGTGAGTGAGGAGTGCGTGTGTGGTACTAGCGGTTTGAGGAGAGGTTTTTCATTCCTTTTCAGGGCGCTTTTTCCACTGGGGTACACATTTTGTAATATATCCAAGTGTGCGCTCCTTTGCATGGAAGAACTGCATGAAATTACTGTCAGGATTAAGCGACATTCGCATTTTCATAATAGAGACTTGCCTGGTTGTGTCTGCAGGGAGCGTGGAGTGTGGGAGGGAGGCGGGGGGGGGCGCGTGTAAAAGTCTCCCACGGGCTGATGGTGACAGCTCAGCATTTTGCATGCTTTCCTTCTTGGAACTAAGATGCCTGCATAAGCAAAACTACTTCCCTGAGCGTGCAAAGCATCAGCAAGTTTCTGTAAACTGTCAGCACTTTTTCTCTGATTAATTTTCATGATTAATTCTAGATAGTGAACCTTGATCCGCGGATTATGCATCACATGACTTCTTTTGTGCTCCTGGCTTTTTAGCACTTTAAATTAACACATATTTTTGAACGGTCTCTTGTGTCTGCTCTTCACTGAAGAGTGTGCTGTATCCACAGAGTTTAATGTGCCTGTGTTTTATGTTGTGTAGGTCGAGCCTAGCGTTGCAGCGCATGCGCTGCTCGCTTTGCGAGGCATGCAGTTTTCAGTATAGCGTGGAAGCTTCGTGGAAGCTCAGCCCACTCTCTGCCCATCTTTTTCATTGGCTTGTGTCTTAAATGCTACCTTCCGATTGGTTTTAGGCTTGTTAGTCCCTCCTTATGATGGCCATGTCGTCATTTGTGTCCTTCCATGGTTACTGGCCCCTTTACTTTGAGTGTTGCACAGACTACTTTCTTCCTGTTCCCCCTCCTCCCGCAGTCCGATGCCTTGTTGCCCGACCCCCCCTTTTTGCCTTGTCGCCGCCCGCACTCCAGTTTGCAATGCAATAGGTCTCGTGTAAATGCGAGTCCTATTGCATTGCAAATGCTTGTTTTTTATGAAGCGCCTCAAGCGGTTTCACTTTAATGGCTATTACTTTTTGATATAATTACATATTTACAACACTTTTACATATGATTTGCCCCCCCCCCTGTCCCCCGCTGCATGGATGCTGTGCGGGTGCTGCTGGGAGTGCGCCAAGGCCGAAGGCTAGCTCTGCGATGCCAACCCGAGGGCTGACCGAGTCCACGGCCTTTTTGCCGGGTGCCCGTGCTGCAGAGCCCTGTTGCCAAGTCTCCAGAGCCACGCTGCGTCTTCGCCAAGAAGGAGGTCCTGTGTGGCACGGACACGAAGACCTACCGGAATAGCTGCCACCTCCGAGAGGCACTGAACAGCCAGGGGGAGCCAGGCCTGGCACAGGCCCACAGGGGCCCCTGCACGGCTGGTAAGTGAGCCCTTTCACTTTAACGGCTATTACTTTGACATATGCTTTCCTTCGTGTTTGCATGCAAGCCTCCACTAACCTCTAATTATCTAGTGCCGTGGGCGACAGAATGTACACAGAACCACTCCGACGCCGAAGAGTATCTCTTTACACAGCATCATAAACATTCCCACACCCATTAGGGGCACGCAATGTTTATTTACAAGGGGAGCAGATGTGCGTGTATATGCTCGCTCTTTTGTAGGTCTAGCCTAGCGCAGCGCGCATGTGCTGCGCTAGGAAAACGACCTCTTGGAATCACTCAGGACTTTTCACACGCTCGTGCGTGTGTTTTTTTTTTTTGTTGCATTTTTCCTATTGGACTTTGCGTGCGAAGACAGCACGCAATTGGGCAAAGGCGGGTGCATGTCCCACCTTTCCCAAGAAATGTATCCGCCCACGGCCTACGGCTTGCTGTTACGAGCAGCGGCGCGCAGTGTGCCATCTGTTTTGTGTCCGATTTCACACGAGCGCGCGCGTGCCCCTCAAGCCTCCAGAACCAATGTCTCTTCGATGCATTTAGTTTTATAGCATTTGTGTAAGTAATTGTAAGCGTATTTCTTATGTCTTGATTCTGTTTTTATCCGAACAACCCCGTTTGACTGTGTTTAATGTCCACCAATTATGTTATTTTTGTAACCGCGTTGTTTGTAACCGCGTTTTCATGTCAATAATGCGAAGCGCTTTCGCTCGCCCAGGGCATGTTGGCACTTTATAAAACCAGAAAAAGGAAATAAAAATAGTTGTTCCCAGAACGGAAATAAAATAGTTGCGAGTGGTAGCAGAAAAGTTGTGTATTTGTTTTTTAGAGCAGTTACGTCGTTGTATAAGCGCTGTGTAGGACTGATGACAGTATTAGCCGGCTTCAGGGTATATGTCACTGGTCTCGGTCTCGGCAGAATTAAGGGCTGAGTTGGCCCTGCCAGGATGATATGTTACTTCGCAGAATCTCTTATTTTTTGTGGTGTTACAGAGTGCTGTGTGAATGGATGACTGTGAGTAGCAGCCCTTCGTTTGATTCAGAGCACTGGGGATTTCGTGGAAAAATTAGATTTCTGCACGGTAGGAAGAAATTAGAATTTAATTGCGTGAGCTGACAGCTTTGTGCGAGGTGCAGAGACTTGTCTTGAGTTCTTTGTTCGTGGTATCTCCTCAAAGTTTTCAGTGAACGCAATGTGCTCTGGCAGGAAATGTTTGCACGACGTCAGCCGCACACCCCCAGCTCCACCTACCAGGAGGCGGGTTTCACAACATCGACTCCACTTTCAACATGTCTGAATCTAATGGGATAGACTTTTTAAGGCGTCAGCAAAGTGGTCTGTTGCCTAGGGCCTCCCCCCTTCCAAATGGCCCACTGGGAAAGTGATGTCACTCACCTCTCGTTTCTTCCCTTCAACCACTTTCCTGCTCGCTGCCTCTACCTTTCTTTCTCTCTCTTCTCCCAGTTTCACTCTAATGGGTTTTTGGCACACCAGGCAGCTGTTTTTGTGTGACCCCATTTCTGAAATTTTAAGCATAATTCAATATTGTTTGGCATCTTGCAAGCTTGCATAAGCAGAAAATGTGTAGTAAACTTCAATGTTGCCAGAACAGTGGCCCCAAAAATATGTATTGACTAGGGCCCCAAGAATCGTTAAAGTTACACTGCTTACGCTACCGCCTGATAATGCTTGCTGTAGGATAAAAGTTTAGGATACAAAAAATAGAAAACCCCAGGGCCCTGATTACGAGAGTAGGGACTGTTTAGCGCAGCTGATAAATAAAGATTCTTTGGGGTACATTATTTATCGAGTGCGATAAAATAGCACCTATTATGAGAATTATGGGGGAATGGCATGCATATTTTGTCGTTTAACGCACCAATATCCGCATGCTCGCCAAACATTTTCCAGACACTGCCTAACGGGAGAACGTTTACTGTTCGGGCTGTTCATCGTATAGACAGTTTCTGCAATTATAGAAGGGTTTTCCTTAGGAAAATCTATTTTCTCGTCATAGACATGGGCACCATCATTTGTGGCCCACTTGTGCAGTGTTCACAAACAAGCAGTTAGCACTTTAATCGCTGGAAGTTAACACAATGTAAGTATCATTTTTTGTCTTTAAGGAACATCCTTTGATTAAGAACGGATAGAACATCCTATTGATCAGTGCTTTTCCCAGCCGCTTAAATAAAATGATTGTACTTATCCTTTTATTATTTCACTCAACTAATTTTTCCTGAATCATTGTGTAACCAATTTACCAACCCAGCATCCCTGCAGCAGGCCGCGATACAGAGATCGGATTAAGAGTGACCACTTTGCCTTCGCACTGCATCGCATTTGGCGATGCAGCGCTCACAACGAAATTCGTTGTATTCATTTAAATGTTTACTTACCTGTATTCCGCCGTAATCCGTGGTTTACTACCCCCCACCCTGCCCCTCCCCCACCAACGTCACCGCCCGGCCGGCACTCCTACCACCGACCGCTACTGGGGCCAGTGCTCTGTTGTGCCCTGGTGTGCTCAACCCACTTCATCCACGCTACTTTACACTGCCTCTGCTGCAGGGCGGCTTGTTCTAGGATGAGAGGCGGACACACTGCAGGTCTCTCAGAGGCAGGGGCGTAGGAGACACAAAATTTCTGGGGGGGACAGGGACAACCTTGTGGACTTTCCAGTGACCCTATAGAAATCGATCATTGCATGAGACCGTACGCCCGTTAAACGAATAAATTTGGATAGTTTTGAAGTGAAATATTGAGAAAGGCAGGCATGTAGTCACAGTTTGCAAGTATGCATTATTGTTATTTGCATTCACAAAGTAATTAGACCAAATGTGAAAAAATCATGTATATTTTTTTATAGTGTTGCTCAGAGTTCACTCAGTTCTGTGATCTGCATGGTACATGTTCTTTGCAGCAGGCACATCAACCCTCTGCGCCACTTTACGATGAGCTAAAACTACCACTAGACAAAATTTCGAACTCTCACTAGTAGGAACATTAATCACCAGCGTTATCTTGACATTTTTATTGTTGCCTGAAAACTGCCTGATGCACAAGGAAGTTCATGTGCTTTTAAACCAAAAATTATTTTTAAACACAACGCCCCCTTCCAAAGTCAACGCCAGGTGTGGCTGGACCGGTTGCACCGCCCTAAAGCCAGTCCTGCTCCCAGCAATGGGGCAAGACAAGCATTTACAAAAATGGGGTCAGAGCTAACCTCATAGCCATTATATGAGGGAAAAGATCTATGTAAGTGGTGGGGTGTTATACTTCCTCCAAATTCCAGCAAGCAAAACAATTTAACAGATTTCTTGTAGATGATTTAAGGGAGAGTAGACTTCTCCCATGAGAATTAAAAAAAAAAATTGGGATCAAATTTGTAAAACGCAGCAGACCCTTATGGGGCATTCATGAAATATTCCAGTACTTTGATGGTGCACCAGGGAAGCCTGGCTTTTCCTTGGAGTAAATCAGATTTTTTTAAATGTCTTAAGTCAGAAATAGCTTCCACTATACTAAGGTCCTCATTTTTCATGTGTGAGCCCCTTGTCAATGAGTACATTCAATATGACAGTGCCAGAAATTTACCATGGATACTTCAGCCACAGCCATGGGTACCTCTAAAAATTCCCTCCGGTATACAAGGGTCAGCATTTTGCCATTGACACCCCGATAAAATGATTACAGGAAATCTTATGACAAAAGTTACCTCAAATATCAGTTCCAACATTTTGCTATGGATCCACCCCATATGCTAAGAATCAGGTACATCATGTCAGTGCCTTCGGCCAGGCGTGGTGATGCGTGGTCTGTGTCCCTGCCGCCGGGTATGACTGGGTTAGCGGCTTTCTCAGTTAGACTGTTCGAGACCCCACAGTCAAAGATGGTGTCTTCACAGAATCAGGTCAGGGCCTGCAGTTTGCCATAGGTAACACCTCCCATCCATAAGCTGTTAGTTCCCTTGTCCCTAAGGCAAGATTAACCTCCAGTATGCCAGACCAGCACCACACGTGCACGCATAACAAACATACACACACATGTTCACTATATCTCTTGCACTCTTTTGTACCTTTGCACTCTGTCACACACACCAAGTCCATCCCTTGAGCACTTGAACCCATGTGTTTGTGATCAATAGTTGTCCATCACTTTATTCTCAACACACAATTCAATTCTGTACATAAATGTTAGAGGGAATTAATATAGCATGCAATTAGTAAGACATTTTTTTCCACAACCAGGACTTATGCTATTTAAAAGGCACTGGCATCAACGTACGCAGTGCACTTGCAGGAGGGAAAGGCTGATGGGTTGTATTCTGTTGACCCCTCATGGTTCCCTGTCGACCCATCCCAATGGATAGTGATGTAGAGTGATGTGTTCCAAAGTTCTTGCTGCAATGCATCACCTTTGCACTGCACCTTGTTTCCGTCTTCGCAGTCCTCTGCAGGCCGGGTCTGCTGTTTGCTAGCTAGGGTGAGAGCCATGCTGCTTTTAGTGGTTTATCATCCACACAGCCCAAGGCAGTCTCACTCAGTGATTGTGCACTGACTTGGCCAAGAAAGCTTCGATTTCTGGTGCACATACTTGCGTCTCTGAAGGAAGGCTGTCATGGAACTCTGGTTTGTGAAGAGGCTCTGCTTCGCCGAAATCCTATGATGGTTGGGGTTCTTCATTGGGAGATAATGCTCAGGCCCAAGCAGGAACCCAACACTCAAATAAAGCGAAGATCCCACCTCGCATCACAGTGGTGATCCAAATGGGTCTGTTTGCAGTAAGAAATCTGGATTTATTGCCAACTTTCTCAAGGTGCTTTGGTTTCTTCTGATAAGACTGACAAATGTTGTCAGACTTTCTAAACACCAAGCCTCCCTTTTGCATCCTGATACACTTCCACTGTCTGGGAAAACAACTTCACCCCGAGTTGTGCACTGGAACATGTCTGGGACGTCCAAATGGAACACATAGGCCTTCATCACTGCTTCGCATACACGCATACTGGATATACTACAATAGTCACACACAACATACACTTGGACGGGATAAGGTGATAAAACAGGGTATAAATCACCTCTCTTCTTGCCTTCCATCCTCTGTATACCTTATATTTCTGAGAATAGCCTCCTCTGCCTCGTGCCCATCTGCCACAATCCTTCTTGTTGTAATTCTCCAATTGGCTGATACCTCATTTCATCGATCACAACCTCTCCTCTTTATAACCCTATCCCTGTAATCTAACATTAACTAATCTCTACCAGCCTATCTATCTCACCAACCATTCACCTGAAGCCACATAGCCCCCTCTAATTAGCACACCGCCCTGGTATTAATACATAACAAAATTAATGGAGTAAATGCATGCCCTATTTCTTGAGAGCACATTACTAATCACACTAACTAACAATAACCACTAACCTTTGGTTCCGGAGTAGCATTCTACTCGCCGTAAAGCGCTCAATTCCTCGTCAGGGGTAGTAAGGGCTACATAAATCCAATTACAGCTACAGGTACGTTGAAGTTTTTGGAGGGGGGAGAGGGGTGGGGAATCGCAGGATGACATTTTTTGTGAGTGCTTAGCCGTCACCAACACTCCTGCTTCTGGGCATGTTGCAGGGGCACCCGTGTCTCAAAACCTCACCACACAGCCTGGGAGTGCAGATATTTTCCTGGACTGCAGCATGCTGCTGACCAGGCGCAGCCGGTCCATTTGGGCGGAGGGGCCATGCCCTTCCACCTTTTGATCCATACGAACAGAGTCCTCGGGCTGAACAAAGGTCAGCCTGACAGACACTGTTCACTTCCAGTTCAGGCAGCCAGCAGCCAGACATGTGCATTTAGCGCAGGCTCCTGGATGCCTGAACTGAACTTTGCTGGGCTGAGAAAGTCACAGCTCCTGTGGGCGTGACGTCCTCAGCTCAGCAAAGGTCCCGGAGGCCCTCCCCTCAGTGACGAGGGGTAGCGTCACTGATTGCCTTGCACCTGGGTGCTTTAGTTTTAAGCCCTGAAGCGCCCAGGGTTGAGTGTCAATCAGTGACACTTCATCACAGAGTGGGGTAGGGTCAGTAGTTTCACTGACCCCATCACACTCTGTGATGACGTTAGGACTGCTGCCTTCCCTCATTGGCTGTCCTAAGGTCAGCCAATGAGGGAAGGCAGCAGTCCCAAGCCTTCGGGAACCACTGAGGCAGAGCTGGCTGCAGGTAAGTGTGTGTTTTTTGTTTTCTTTTTAAATTATTGTTTGGTGCATGCGTGCGTGTATGTATGAATGTTTGGGAAAGAGTGTTGTGAATGAATGTGTTTGTGGGCGCTTGTGTGAAAGCATGGTTGTGAGTTGTGTATGTGTGTGTGTCCCGTCCACCCCCTCCCTCCAAAACTTACCAGCCGCCACTGCTGCTGACAGTTCTTCCTGCCTACGGTCCTTGCAGTCTTCCTTTTCTGGATAGCTTCTCATTTGTACAAGGACACCTACAGCACCCCTCCTTAACACTCATTCAGCTCTTTCCTTCAAAGTAGGCTCAATGCAGTTGTTCTCCTAGCAGGTTGCAGAACTTTCAAGTCTGTTCCCAGCACCTGGCAAAGTGGATTTGTCAGTCAGAGACTCCATACCGTGGAGCACAGAAGAGTTTCTCGTTCTCCATTGGTGAGGGACCTCGGATTCTGGTTCCAGAGAAAGCCTGGCACATTGGCTAGTGGTTTCTGTCCCGTACTTATAGCAAGTCAGCAGGCAAACTCAGCTATGTGACCTGCTTCAGACAGTTCCTGTCTTTAGTGTATTCATTACATCCATAGCCTTTGTTTCAGTGCCAAGCGATACCAAAGGGGATGATGGACGGAGCGTTTGAGCAAATCAATCACTCACCCCCAGTCAACTGATCTGGGTTTAATCCATCATCATTCTTTAGCTCACTCCTTCCACCCCAGTTCAGACATGGCCATATGCAAATCAGTCTGACCCTGTGCCTCATGGGAACAGTCCAGCCCGAACTGCCAAGCCATGTCTTCCCTGGACCGGAAACAAGCATCCTGGGACCGGTTTCTGGCTATTCAGCCGTCATCAGCCAGGCTAGCTTGAATCCAGTGGCAAAGTGAGCAAGGGACCCACGTCTGGGCATACCCTGCCAACTTAGGGCGAACAAAGCGATACCAAAGGGGATGATGGACGGAGCGTTTGAGCAAATCAAACACTCACCCCCAGTCAACTGATCTGGGTTTAATCCATCATCATTCTTTAGCTCACTCCACCACCCCAGTTCAGACATGGCCATATGCAAATCAGTCTGACCCTGTGCCTCATGGGAACAGTCCAGCCCGAACTGCCAAGCCATGTCTTCCCTGGAACGGAAACAAGCATCCTGGGACCGGTTTCTGGCTATTCAGCCGTCATCAGCCAGGCTAGCTTGAATCCAGTGGCAAAGTGAGCAAGGGACCCATGTCTGGGCATACCCTGCCAACTTAGGGCGAACAAAGCGATACCAAAGGGGATGATGGACGGAGCGTTTGAGCAAATCAAACACTCACCCCCAGTGAACTGATCTGGGTTTAATCCATCATCATTCTTTAGCTCACTCCACCACCCCAGTTCAGACATGGCCATATGCAAATCAGTCTGACCCTGTGCCTCATGGGAACAGTCCAGCCCGAACTGCCAAGCCATGTCTTCCTGGACCGGAAACAAGCATCCTGGGACCGGTTTCTGGCTATTCAGCCGTCATCAGCCAGGCTAGCTTGAATCCAGTGGAAAAGTGAGCAAGGGACCCACGTCTGGGCATACCCTGCCAACTTAGGGCGAACAAAGCGATACCAAAGGGGATGATGGACGGCTGATGAGGATTTTGAACCCGAAACCGGTCCCAGGATGCTTGTTTCCGGTCCAGGGAAGACATGGCTTGGCAGTTCGGGCTGGACTGTTCCCATGAGGCACAGGGTCAGACTGATTTGCAGATGGCCATGTCTGAACTGGGGTGGTGGAGTGAGCTAAAGAATGATGATGGATTAAACCCAGATCAGTTGACTGGGGGTGAGTGTTTGATTTGCTCAAACGCTCCGTCCATCATCCCCTTTGGTATCGCTTTGTTCGCCCTAAGTTGGCAGGGTATGCCCAGACGTGGGTCCCTTGCTCACTTTGCCACTGGATTCAAGCTAGCCTGGCTGATGACGGCTGAATAGCCAGAAACCGGTCCCAGGATGCTTGTTTCCGGTCCAGGGAAGACATGGCTTGGCAGTTCGGGCTGGACTGTTCCCATGAGGCACAGGGTCAGACTGATTTGCATATGGCCATGTCTGAACTGGGGTGGTGGAGTGAGCTAAAGAATGATGATGGATTAAACCCAGATCAGTTGACTGGGGGTGAGTGTTTGATTTGCTCTAACGCTCCGTCCATCATCCCCTTTGGTATCGCTTTGTTTCAGTGCCAGCAGGAAGACAGGGTTATGTTGGGTGTTTCCTACCAGGGAGGTTTCTTATCTGGGAGGTTTCCTTTCAGAGGAGACACAAAACTAAGGCACAAAAGATGGAGGGGCTTCTCCATTCAATTCCCCTCAACTTGCTGTGGGTAACACTGTTAGGGAAAAATGGCGCTGGATGGGGGCAAAGGGTTTCCCAACACTAGAAAAGGACCTTAGTCTCCTTCATTCCAATGCTTAGAGTCTGGTCCACCACAAAGGACTTCAGTAATACATTGGAGGAACCCTGCAATTCATAATGATGTCTGGGCTCTCTCCTACCTTATGCACTTCCCAGTACAGGAAATCAAAATGGATTCCTGAGTGACCACAGCCTCATGTAGCATTTAAACTCCACACACATCCTACTTGACATACATAAGCTATTCACTCATAAGTCATTCATGTCCATGTCCAGGGTCCCAGCATCCCAAGAGAATTTTGAGAATTACCTTCACAGGGGGACGTGCACCTCTCAAAGGGGAATCCCCTGGAATTCTATCACTTGATTTCCTCTACCATCTCAGCACATCATCAGCAAAATGGCATCAGATCCACATAATCCTCCACCCAGATGTTGTCATGCTGAGTGCCACACTGCCTTTATTGTTTAATGGCTTCAAGTCTCCTCTAGCATACCTTTTCCACCATTGGCTGTCTGGAGATGCAGAACACAATTCCTGAGTTTCAATTGGAGAGCACAGTATGAATCGTCCTAGTAGATGCTCCTTCCTTACTTCTGAAAATCTGCATTTACTATGGATCTTGTAATCGCTCAGCAGAGTTTGGGATGCCTGTACGTCATCTTCATGTACAATGTGTCGTAACTGTCATCACTACCGACAGCAGTACACAAAAAGATCTTCACTTTAGAGACACCAAAATTATGGGTCTTATTTTATTAATTGTTAGCAGGCTTAAACCAGAGTAACAATCACATTTGACTACAAACATAATGTGAACAGTGCTTTTAGTGCCAATGGGTAGGAATGGGGAGCACTGCCTTCTTGCCTTAAGGAAATTACTAGACTTGTATATCTTATGAAAGCAGCTTCAGGTGTGACCTCCAATACCTATGTCAGGGGCTCTCTCAACCTGGCACTGGAAGTCAGTAGGAGGAATCAAAGGGCTCATTTACAGTTTCTTCCCTACCGTCCAGCCCCAATAGGGTCCTCCTTCTGCCCTTTTCCTCTGCCCTCTCTCAGGACCATACTCTGCTCACCGGTGTCCTGTTCGGTTTGCCATCCTTTCCTCTCTCCGCTGTGTCAGGTGGGGGTGGGACCTTCTCTCTGTGCCACAGTCGAGGAGACTGCATACAACTTCATACGTAGACTGCTGACCTTGCACTCCTTTCCCCGGCAATCTCCTCCATGCACTGCCTGCATTGAATCAGCAAAATCCTTCACTCTTATTCTGTGTGCCATAGAAATAGTCTCCTGGTCTCCCACCTGTTGCAGGCTCTCTTGCCTGCTCCAGACGCTGTAGCCCCTGCACTAGAAAGCTGCAAAGCTGAACAGGAGTTCAAGCATCAATTGCAAGATGGTCACCACTGTGGTAAACTACAAAAACATGGATTCAGGTTCACATCTGCCCAGCTGCAGCCTAGGAAAATCTTTGGTCTATAAAGTTTTCCACTTTGAATTTATAAAATTCAAGCCTTGCTGGCAACAGATATCAGCTACATAAAACGTGCTGCACATAAGTGAAAGCAATCAAACTCGTTTCAATGAAGAATGTACCACATGTCTATACCTGCTGCACAAAATATTTTCTGGTTTTGTAGAACTTTTTAACAGTGCTCACACATGCTTCTGGTCACTTCTGAGCAATTACCAACAACAAAGTGTGACTGAAGTTAAAAAATAACTAACCTTTACAGAGGTCAACAATGAGAGAAATTATTGTGATTTTAGCTCAAATAATTGCAGAAGCTGTCAAGTTTCTCACCCCCAGATTCCAAACTTTGAGACCGATGAGTTATCCTACAGCATTTCAAATTATTGGGGTATTGCCAGAGGTTCATTGGTCAGGGTATGAACTCCAAGCTGTAAATCCCACAGAGAATGCCCCCACCGTCCTTAAACTGGATTCTCTATAAGGCACTGAACACCAACATAAAATGTGGCAGCAGTTTGCATGTGGAAGAACAGGCGCTTGAACAGCTGAGCACTGATTTTGAGGCTACGCAATAATGGTCACAATATGCAAGTGCAACAAAACCTTGTACATTTGTAAAACCGTTAGAATTGCATTCAGCGCTTACAAATTAATGCCCCCCAGGAAAATAGTTTTTCAGGTTTAAAAGATTCCAACAAAGCAGTATGTCATAGCTCTGGGAAACCAACAGTAATGACTAAATTACAACAGAAATGAAAATTAAGTAACAATATATTCTTAACGAAAAGTTCTCTTGCAGACTCTGTAAACAAAAAGAAATGGCTGGTATTCATTTTTGGTGCGGGAAATGTGTGGTCCCTACTTGTGAGATGCCTTTTCACTACATGCACTCCCCCACTGTGGCAGTAAAAATAAAATAAAAAGTAAGAAATAGCGAATAGGCAGAGTGGGGACACATGGGATACTGGAATCAGTCAACAAAACCTCCTTAACCACTTCCAAAGTAATGTGAATGCTCTTTTGAAGATCTGTGAAAAACGTTTCTGTGTCGGAGATAAGACGCCAGAAACAGCAGCTCGAGCTGCAGCAGCAGCCCGGGCTGAGACACACGAGGAAGGGGGCATGGGGGGCAGGGGTGTTAAATTCCTTTAGCCCCATCAAGCGTGCAGCCTGATCACAGGTAACTGGAGGCCAGTCACAGGGCAAGTGCGGGCCAATATGCATAGCGCTTTCGCGCGCTAATGGCCCTGTTAATCACAGAAGGGAGAGGGGAATTTCCTTTGTCCCCTCGTCCCCCCCACTCTTGTCCCCCGTGTCCCCCGCCCTCCAAACTCTGGGGGGGATATATCCCCCTCGTCCCCCACACTTCCTACGCCCATGCTCAGAGGCCACTGCTCAACTCACACTCTTGGAAGTTGACGATTTGCTGAACAGAGAGCGGATCAAGTGGTTTTTGGTCCGGTAGCACCCAAGATAATGTGCTGCATGGCTTAAAACTTATAAGGTCCGAAAGGCGAGACCTATTGGCTATGCCAATGCTTGTTTTTCTTTGACATGTATGCTATTTGTTTTTGTTTCGTCGTTTGTAAAAAATTAATTTCAGTTAGCACAGCGGAGAATTCCTAATGCACGTTCTAACCCACTTACAGCACGTTTCTAAATTTCAATGTGGAATTGAAGTAAAATGAATGAAAATGATTTTTTAAATTTATTTATTTTGACTTTATTTATACTTTTTGTTTGTTCACGTCTACTGAATACATTACTTGATGGAAAGGATTTGCTTAGTAAACATGTTAAGTCTCTCAGCAAAAGTAATTGACCTCTGGTTAAGCACTGAGGAGAGGGTCATAATGCTTATGTATTCAAGCTTTCAGGTCTAAAAAATATTTACTGTTAGGAACTACTTTAGAGAGTTGAATGGCACTAGAACTGACCGTGTTTGGGAATCGCGTCAGGGTGGTGGGGTGGGAGGGAGTAGCAGCACAAAACAGCATATTAGTGGCAACCGATATGTCTCTTCAAGTGCCAAAGTTAACTTTTTTAAAATCAAGTTTTCTTTTTGCCCTCTCCACAGCAAATACACTGGCAAATTATGTATTTTATTCTGTAGGCCATATTGGCACAACCACAAGTACTGAGGGAAACAATATGCAAGAATATGGCAATGGTTGTGATGAAGTGTTTTATATAGTGGTTTCTGCCACAGCCTTCCGGCTTCACAGCACAGTAACTCATAGGTGCTATTGAACTACAACACAGCAATGCATGTTAGACTCCTCTCTACTCTACTATGCCCCACTTTACTGTGTGCTAATGCTCTCTAGCACACTCCACTATACACAATTGCACTCTTTGCCACTGCACTCTATACAATTCCAGCATAGGCCACTCCACTGCACTTTGCACCACTCCACTCTGCCACTCCATGTTACTCTGCTATGCAAAAGTGCACTATATGGCAATGCACTCTACGCTAATCCACTCTAATCTTTACCATTTCACTCTAAACCACTTCACTCTATTCTACGCCGAATAAACTCTATACTGCACCACTCTAAGCCATTGTTTTACAATCTGTGCCACTCCATTGTACTCCATTGCATTATGTGCAACGCCACTCTGTACCACTATACACAACTTCACTCTACACCACTGCACTCTACATCACATAATTACTATACACATAATTCCATTGCACACCATGCCACATATTTACACTCCACAAATCCACGCCACACAATTACACAACTAACAATTCAAATCCAACCCACATATTTCTACTCAAACCACATACAGCCACTCCATAATACAAGGATAAAAAACACTGCCATTTACAACGCCAATAGCTCTAGCTAAAAAAAAATGCGAGACCTATTGCATTTCTAATGCTTGTTTTTTACTCTGAGCACTGTTTAATGATTCACAGTAACCATCAACTGGCCAAGAACAAAGAATGACTCACAGCACGATTGTACTGAAATTCTGACAATGGATGCTGCCTAATGTGCTCAATTTGCAGAGATCTCACACTCGGCTTCATCAGTTTCAGTGTTTAGGGTAATCTCTCAGGTCTGGTCTGTAAACAGGAAGTCCTGCATTACAAGGAGTTAGAATGCAGTGGGGCTCACTGTGTGCTGGCTGGTAAGAGGTGCTGTGGGCGATCAAAGACCATCCCACTTCATGTGTATATGCGCACACCTCGAGGATTGAAATCATGTGGAAGGAGGTTGTCATTCTCTTATGATCTGGAACAGGATCTCTTTTGACATCAAATCAATACTAACTCCTACAATTCAGAAAAATGCAGAAGATCCTCTTCAAGGAGGATTACCCCTGGCTCGAGAGTCTACGCTTTGCCCTCCCCCGATGATTCTGTCTTTCTGGGGGTCATGTGCCCTCTCAGTGCTGCCTCGCTCTGAAGATAGGTTTGGCAATTTACAAATACCAGCACATGCACAATGTTCCTCACAGAGAGAAATCCAAAGGACTGAGCAGGGAAGTCATTCTCCAGATGGAGTCTTCGTATATATGTAACTTGATCTGTAAATCAAGACAAACCATTTTATAAGCGTGTGCATCCTTTGCCTAATCTTAAGCATCACCCATGACCTGGTTGGCTCTCGACAGGCGTACTATTGCTATATGTGTGCATCCCTAGAAGTGCATCTTGCTGAAGGCACAGTTCACTTATTGCTAGTCATGGCCTGTGCATTGACTCTGAGGAGTCTGGGAGGCGGTGTGCCATTCATCGGTTGGCATGTATCCTATAATGTGTGGGTGGTGCATACATCCAGTGAGTGGTGCTGGCTCATGTCCCAGGGGTTGCCCTCCAACATAGTATCATCCACTGATGCACATGTGGCTCCATGCAGTTGGTACCGAGATGCTTCTGAAGAGTTTTTAATTACAGGTCTGCAAAATTAATGTAATTCCCTTTTGCGAAATTACGTTAAAGTTTGGCAAATTTATGTAATTACACAAAATGCAAATCCCATTTTGTGCTATATCCTAGAGTGAAATGCATCTTTACATCCATTTTTGATGCAAGGATGCATTTCACACTAAAAAAGTGCAGAAAAGAAGCTCTGCCAAAAACAGCCCCCTGCGTTCTGTTTTTTTTGTGTGCTGACTGTAAAATGTTATGGCAAATGGTGCCTTTGCTGTAAACTTTGTGGCATGTTGGCATCATTTTAGGAATTTCATGTACCAAGTGTAACGCAAAAATCCTAAAATTACATGAACTATGCCGGCATAATTTACATTTGTTCCCAAGCCTATTCATAATAGCATGCGAAGGAATAATAAGAGACGATGTATATGCATAGATAATGTCTATTGGTATTACTGTTTCTTGGAGATCTGTACGTGTGGCCAGACGGGATTTGTTGAGTAAATGTGTTCACCTGCTAACGTAAGCAAGGACTTTAGTGTAAAATCAGGGCAGCACAACGAGATCTAAGTCTATGTGGTGCCTTTCTGCCTTCGGTTGGCATCTCATTGTCCATAGCGGCCACTTAGACTGTCCCGGCCCTGTGGGGTGAAGTGAACGAAAGAGAAAGGAATAAAGTGGACTACTGAGTAAAAAGCCAAGTCTTGAGCTTTTTCCTAAATAATCCTTCGTCAGTCTGGCGCAGTCTCAAAGGAAGATTGTTCCAGCCCCCTGGGCGCAAGAAAGAGAAAGAACGTACGCCGGCATTCGCAAGATGAACCTTTGGGATCCTGGCCAGATGGTTATTGGTGGAACGCAAGGCTCTCACCGGATTATAGTGAGAGATCCGGGAGGATAAATAATCCGGTCCTGAGTGATGAAGCGCTCCATGCATCAGAAGAGAGGTCTTAAACAAGATCCACTTTTTCACGGGGAGCCAGTGCAAATTGCGCAGATGTGGAGTAATGTGCTCTCTTTTAGCTGCATTCTGTACGATTTGTAGTCTTTTCTGCAGATATTGCGGCACATAGAGCATTGGCATAGTCCATCCTGGGAATGACCAAAGCAGAGACCACTGTAATCCTAACCAGAACCGAGAGGAAATGCAGGAATTATTTTGTCATTTGTAAGATGCCAAAGTACAAGTCCACCACTGGCATGATTTGATTGTAGAAAGACATTTGTTATCAAATTTGATCCCCAAGTTTTTTACGGTTTGAACTTGAGTGCGGTAGGAGAAACCCCTACACGTCAGTGGACCTCCAGATTGAGAACAAAATTGTGTCCAACACTGAGCACCTCAGTCTTTTCGGTATTGCAAAATAAGAGAATAGATAATAAATAGAGATAAACTGTGTCTGGAAATTGATAAGATCTGTCACCTGAAGAACTACATCATCTGGTGTTGGCTTTTCAATTACCAGCACATATGTCGGATTGTTGTCAGAAACCGAGTCAGGCAGCGGTGTGAGGTCTTTGGAGACAGAGGGATATATATGCACTCTTTGCCTTGCCTCATGGAGAGATGTTAAAGAGATGTCAAAGAGATGTCTCTTCCTTCCACAAGTTATCCTGAACATGGTTCACAGGATCACAGAAGATAATTCCACCCACAGCCCACAACCATTACATCACAGTTCTTTGCAAGATAGCCCATATACTACATTTCTAGACAACTGAGTCCTCCTGAAGACCAGGGGCGTTACAGCTGGTATCTGACAGAACAACCAGCACAAATGTGTGCACAAAGTGTTTCAGTGACTAAACTTCTAGTCACAGCACATCACACATGTGGCACAGCAGGTTTATGCCGTAGCCCATTTTCCAAGTGTACTTGAGGCTGTAACTGAACACATTTTTCACTGCAATCATTGGCCAGCTGCACACCTCTGTTGTAAGCAACACCCAGGACACTCCACCAATGGGCAAGCTCTTTTGCAAAGTTGTACTTCACATGTGTATGCAAATTTTCCTGATGCAACATGTTATAAACTTCATCTTCCATCAGTCAGCAATTGCAGCACAGTTGAATTCTTTGAAAAAGCGAGACATGCAGCTGTCTTGGGAATAGCAGAAATGCACATGCATGTTCAGTTAGTACACACATTTGTACTGCAAAATACACATTCACACACACATCCCATTTTTACCTAAGCTGCCACATTGGAACATATGTGCCTACTGTGGTTGTCTACAGTGACAAGTCCTTACTTACCTTTCTCTTCTGCACATAGTTGGTTCTACATATGCTGTTTTAGCATCTCTGGACTCCCTTATGCCACCACCACTGTGCAACAATTGAGGTACCACAGATCACACACATGCACATGATACAACAAAGATAGCATGCTTACTCGAGAGTTGTGCTTCAGCTGTTTATTTCACATGGGGTTGGTAAGGGGAGCAGTGCTACTACATTCCCCTGAAGTGATGTATAAGATTATGCTGCCCTGTTGTGTTTTTTATAATATTACTTTGCATCTGGCCACATATATATCTATATCACTATCTTTTTCTCGCGCTCTCTCTCTCTCTGTATATATATATATATATATATTATCTACTGGCGGTCGCCAGTAGATAGTTATAGTTAGGACCTATTTTCCATAGGAAATCCGCAACATTCTATTTGAAATAACTTTGGCGCCGGTTGACAAATCTTCGCGAAATTTTCAAAACTCGTGGGGCGCTCCAGTCCGCTCCTATCCTGAAAGTCTCGGGGTGATTCGTCATGTGGGGGCCGAGAAAAAAGGGGGGTCCCAAAACGTGTTTTCCCCATAGGAACCTTTCATCGCAGCAACTGCTGAACGGAATTACACCAAATTTGGCAAAAAGGTAGCCCTTGGTTCAGAGTCGTGCCTTTTGCTTAAATGGTGTAAATCCGTTCAGTAGTTCCTGAGAAAATCGAAAGTAAAATCACATATATATCTATGGCCGCGTAGGGTCTGCGCACCCTCCCGATCACGAGCTGTATGCTAATTGGCTGTCAACACTCCAAACCAGGAAGTGTTGGCAGCCATCTTGTGCCTCGGTAGAACCGAGGCACAAGAAAGCAGTAAAACAAGTGCACAAAACAAGAAAAGGGGGCTGGGTAGAAACACCCTGACCCCCTAGGCCTGCTTAGGGCTCCCACAAGGACCCCCAGGGCCCAAAAAACTTCTTTTTAAAAAAAACAAATTGGCAAAATATGCGCTGGGTGCGCGGATCCTGCCGATAAAAAAAAAAAACAAAGCACGCTTCTTTGTGATTTGGCCCCCGGGTGGGCCAAGTCCCGGGGCCATGCGGGGGTTAATGTAAATTTATGTGGGGGGGCCTCTAAGGCCCCCTCAAGCCCCGGGGACTGCCACCCCCCGGGGCTTTGAATTAAAATGGTGCGGGAGGGCTCTCGGCCCTCCCGCAGCCCCAGGGACCGCCACCACCCGGGGCTTCTTTTTATTTTTTTTAAAATAACCTGTGTGGGGGGGTTCGAGCCCCCCCACATGCCCCGGGGACCGCCACCTCCCCGGGGCTCTAAATAATAAAATGTGGGGGTCCGTTTTGGACCCCCGAGCCCCGGGGACCACCACCTCCCCGGGGTTTTAAAGACATGGGAGGGGGGCCGCGCGGCCCCCCTCCTGGAGCCCTTGATGCCCTGGGGACCGCCACCCCCCAGGGCCGGCTCCTGCAGTGTCCTGGGGTGCTACCCCCGGGACACTGTAGTTTGCTATGGCAGGGCGAGAGCCTCGCGGCTCCCGTCCTGTCATAGCAAACTGCTTTGAATTTTGGAAGAGAGAGGAGAAAACCTGCTCTCTCTTCCAAAATTCAAAGCAATTGCTTTTCCACACGGGGAGCTGTGTCTTAGCAGCTCCCCAAGTGGAAAAGCAATGCCGGCTCCCGAGGGACGCGGGGAGCCGGCGGGACCGTGGGGGCGATTGGGGACCCCCACGGTCCCCAACGGAGAGGGCCAGCCCCGGGGGATGGGGTCCCCGGGGCTACAAGTGGCCCGGGAGGGGGGCCACGCGGCCCCCTTCCCCAAAAGTTGAAAAAAAAATTAAAAAACAAAGGCCGGCCCCGGGGGATGGGGTCCCCTGGGCCATAAGTGGCCTGAGGAGGGGGTCAACGCAGCCCCCCTCCAAAACCATAAAAATAAAAAAAAAGACCATGCCCCGGGGGATGGGGACCCCGGGGCCGATTAAGGCCTCGGGAGGGGGGCCGCGCGGCCCCCTTCAAAATATTTTTTATTAAAAAATAGGGGGCAGGCCCTGGGGGATGGGGTCCCCAGGGCCAATACATTAGAAAAAGAACGGGGGTAACACAGCCCCCCTTCTTAAAAAAAAAAAAAGACCGGCATCGTGCCAGAGGCCACGCCCCTTTCTTTCAGCACTCTGCAAATGCGCCCTGGCGCGTTTGCAGATGGGAACAAATTCCCCTTGAATACTGGGGTCCCTGGGGCCAACTGGCCCACCAGGAACCTCCAGTATGCGCCAGGAGGCTGAGTTGCAGAGAGGTGTTCTGAGGCCACGCCCCTTTTTACACCTCTCTGCAACGTAGCTCTGTGGCGCATAATGGAGGTAGCTGGTGGGCTAGTTGCACCCCAGGGACCCTCAGGATTCAAGGGGAGTTAATCCCCCGACTTAAAACGTGCCACGGGCGCGTTTGCACAGTGGTGAAGGGAGGGGGCGGGGCCTGAGGTGACATGTGTGCAAACACGCCCTGTGGCGTGTTTTAAGTTGGGGATTAAGTCCCCTTGAATCCTGAGGGTCCCTGGAGTCCAACTAGCCCACCAGGTACCTCCAGTAAGCGCCACAGAGCTGCGTTGCAGAGAGGTGTAAAAGGGCGTGGCCTCGGACCACCTCTCTGCAACGCAGGCCTGTGGTGCTTACTGGAAGTACCTGGTAGGCTAGTTGGGCCCCAGGGACCCTCAGGATTCAAGGTGACCTAATCCCCCAACTTAAAACGCGCCACGGGGCGCGTTTGCACAGTGGTGAAGGGAGGGGGTGGGGCCTCAGGTGAAATGTGTGCAAACACGCCCTGTGGTGCGTTTTAAGTTGGGGAATTAATTCCTCTTGAATCCTGATGGACCCTGGGGGGCCAACTAGCCCACCAGGTACCTTCAGTAAGCACAACAGAGTTGCGTTGCAGAGAGGTGAAAAAGGGTGCGTAGCCTCGGAACGCCTCTCTGCAACTCAGCTCTGTGGTCCTAACTGTAGGTACCTGGTGGGCTAGTTGGGCCCCAGGGACCCTCAGGATTCAAGGGGACTTAATCGCCCAACTTAAAACGCACCACGGGGCGCGTTTGCACTCATGTCACCTCAGGCCCCTCCTCCCTTCACCACTGTGCAAACGCGCCCTGTAGCGCGTTTTAAGAGGTAGTTTTAATCCCCCTGCCCTATTATGTACTAGGGACTTACAGAGGAGGTCATGCTAATCACAGGGGTACCCCAACGCATAGTGTTCCCTAGTGTATGTAGGTGTTTTCACTGTATTCTAAGTGTCTTTTAGCATAGCACTGGCTCTGGTTAGTCAGAGTCAGTTACCACCAGTACCCGTCTGAAAAAGTTGTGGGCACAGGATGATTTTGCAACAAGGCCTCTTTCTGCTCCTCTGTTGGTTCTTTCTGCACATTTTTTGCTTCTTCCTGCACTTTTCTTCGTCTTTCTGGACTTCTGTTGCTTCTTTCTGCATTTCTTTTGCTTCTTTCTGTGCGTTTTTCTTCCTTCTTCACATGTCCTACCTCTGTAGGCATAGTTAGAAACTAGCATTTAAAAACCTTTGAAATTCACTGAAAAAACCATAGGTTTCAGGCACGTTATAGTTAGAAATTAGCATTTAAAAAACCTTTGAAATTCACTGAAAAGCCATAGGTTTCAGGCACGTTATAGTTAGAAATTAGCATTTAAAAACCTTAGAAATTCACTGAAAAAACCATAGGTTTTAGGGAAAGTTATAGTTAGTTGGACATTGCACTCGTACAAAACCCGTGAAATTCCCCCGTTATAGTTAGTTCAGCTAACTATAACTCGCGCCCCGCAATGCACTGCTGATGACGTCACATATTACATCACTCATGACATGGTCAGTGACATCACTGATGACATCATCCACGTGATAATCTGATGCACCTCCTCACACCCTAATATAACCTTTGATACACCCACTCTAAATTACAGACTGCCATTCGCAAAACCATAGACACTGCAACACCAACAACTAGATACCCACTCACTGATTCTTAGGTCTACACACACATCCACTCACTCACCCGTACAGTCACTCATACTTACGGTCACTCAGTACAGGACTATCATATGCACTCATACACCTACATAGACACTCACACACCGTCACTCATCCATAGAGGTACTCACACACCTAGTCAGTTATGCAAATAATTAATCACACTGCCATTTACTCACCTATACAGTTATACACACACCAGCTCACTTACTCATACAAATACTAGCACATTCGTACGCTCTTATACAATCACTGATACAAGTACACACTCATCCATACAGCCACTCTCACAATCACACACTCTCACTTATAGCCATTTATATACTCCAACACACATATATACTGCCTTTCACATATGTAGTTACTCACACATGTACCACTGAGATATACATTCACTCACTAACACACCCATACACACACTCACCCACCCATACAGACCATCACAGATGCACTCTTGAAACCATGCACCCAGTGAATCACCCACTCACACATCTATTCACAGAGTCACACACACCCCACCCACACAAACACTCAGGCACCCATACAGATACTCAGACAACCAATCAATTACTCATATAGACACTCATGGAGCTATTCACAAACCCATGCAGCCACTTACACAGCAACAGACAGACGGATACAGACATTCACACAGTTTAGTCACTAACCCATGCATTCAGTAAGATACGTTTAATCACTCACTTATAGAGTCAGTCACGCACCTACTAATTCATCCATCCAGACACTTATACACCCACTCATTCTTCAATACACCTTGGCATATATATTAAACATATTTAAACTTTAGAGAAACACACAGTCACTGGATGATGTCATCAGTGATGTCATTTGAGATGTCATCAGTGATGTCACTGACCATGTCATGAGTGATGTAATATGTGACGTCATCAGCAGTGCATTGCGGGGGCGCGAGTTATAGTTACCTGAACTAACTATAACGGGGGAATTTCACGGGTTTTGTACGAGTGCAATGTCCAACTAACTATAACTTTCCCTAAAACCTATGGTTTTTTCAGTGAATTTCTAAGGTTTTTTAAATGCTAATCTCGAACTATAACGTGCCTGAAACCTATGGTTTTTTTCAGTGAAAATATATATATATATATATATATATATATATATATATTCACTGATAAAAACCAAAGGTTAAAGTAACATTATAGCTAGGTGAATTTCTCAATGACAACTTTAACGTTTTGAACTAAAAAAAAAACACAGAAATTCATCCGTTATAGTTAGCCATTACTAGCATCCCCACCATGCACTGCTTATGACCTCACGTATGTCATCATTCATGACATGTTCTATGACATCATGTATGACATTGCATGCAGTCTGAGGGGGCAGTGCTTCCTGGTTTGCTCTCACAAGATAGTACTTTTTATAATGGACTTTGCATTTACACTGAATATATCCTGATGGAGTCTGTATAATTTATATACTCCAGAATAGCAATAGTGTGTTTAGTTTAATGAGATTTATGAAAAACGCCCACTTGTTTTATCTGCATGAGACGAACATTGGTACATAGCACACACTGATATTTATTTACTTTAAGTCCATCTATTATTAGAAAAAGTTCAATCACTACTTTTTTAGCAATCCTGCGAGAGTCTCACGAGATCGTAACCTTTTTTTCAGAGGAAGAATTCACACTTTCCTTTATTGCAGAACTTACGCCTCATAGTCCCCTTTAGTAGGGTGTGGGGTGAAAGTAGACTCTCAAATTAGACCTTTTCATAGTATAACAACAGGGCACATTAGGGTGTAAGTTGATACTTGTTTCTCATTAACTCTCCACACCCGAACAACTATGCATAGTACCCTGTGGGGAGAGACTGGCCTCTCCAGTGAGACCTTGCATGAAGGTAACCAGTGTGTAGAGTAGGGTGTAAAGAGACACTGCCTCTCCACTCACACCTTTCCCCAGGCTCAGCAATATGCATAGCAGGGTGGGGAAGGTACACACCTCAAATGTAAGACCTTAGTACTCCATAATAAGTATAACAAGTACTGACCTCTGCACTGAGACCTCTCTCCAGGAAAATAACCATACCTTTTAGAGTGTGGGAATGGATTTCACTGTCCAGTCACAGCTCTCCCCAGGATGACAGACATATACATTAGTGTATAGGGAAACATTCTCCTCTCCACTAACACCAATCTCCAAGACAACATGGATGTGCAGTACAGTGTTGGCAAAGATTGGCCTCTCTGCTGACACCTCTTCTCAGACCAACAGGGATGCCCAGTGGTGTCTGGGAAGGGAGTGACCTGTCCGCTAACACATCTTACCAGGGTGAGAGGTGTCTATAGTAGGGCTGCAGAAAAATGTATCTCCCTGCTCATACCTATTCCCATGCTGTCATGCATGCATAGTAGGCTGTTGGAAGGAATTGCCCTGTTTGCTGACAGATCTCTCTTGTATGATAAGGCTGTGTAGTACATCGTGGAGAGAGACCGGCCCTTCTCCTGTCACTTGTGTCTTGGATGATGGGTGTGCAAATTAGGGTGTGAACCTCTCTGGTCACAGCTCTCCTCAAGATGACAGATGTACAAGTAAGGTGTAGAGATACAATTACCTCCATGCTGTGAAGTCCACCTTACAAAACAACTACAGAACACACTGCCCTGTCAGCTGAGACATCTTCCCAGAGTAACACATGTGCAAAGGAGACTGTGAGTAGAGACTATTATCTTTGTGCATACTTCTCTTCATAATGATGAATGTCCATAGTAGATTATAAAATGGAGTATCCTCTGTTGAAAACTTGAACCACTGGTGTCCATATTTGATTTTGGTGACATACTCACCTCTCTTTCAGACATTTCCCAATAGCGACATTCATACGTAATACTGTGTGCACAGCCGCTGATAGGAGTGCTTATTAGAGTATGAAGATGCATTGCTCTCTGTGCCAATACCTCTCTCTTGTATCAGAGGTGTCTATGCTACAGCGTGGACAAGGACTGATCTCTCTACTGACACCACACTGTTGCATGACAACTTACCATAGCTGCTTAACAAAATAATTGGGTTCTCCATTACCAAGTGTCTGTAGAATAAAAGATGTGCTTACTACCATAGAGATACATATACATGCAGCAGCATATTTACAGTCCCTGAAGATGGAACTGCCAGTTTCGGTGAATATTACAATACTATAATAAAACTGAAATTTATAATAAGTATTAAGCAAAGAATTAAAAAATAACTTAAAACTTTTTAATTACAACAAAACAATTTAACAGCAATACAAAACTACAACAACTATATTAACAAACATATGAACAACTATTAAACAAACAAAACAAACAATTATATACCTTATAAAAAAACGTTGACACTCATTAGCAGGCACCAACGTTCCCCTGCCCCGTTTTGCTTTATTTGCCTATTGAATTTTGATTCACGTGGCACTTATTTTCCAGTCTTTTAGCCTCCTTAGCCTGCCAAAGAGTCTTCAGTTTCCATATCGTAGTGGTCTAGGTGGCAAGAAAGTTTCAGCAAAGGAACATATGTATAAATTACAGTTCACAACACCTAGCTCGTGCAGAGTCAGCTCGTTTAGTCACTTCATATTCTTCCAACCTGAAAACACTGTGCTCAAGACTTAGTTATTGCTGAACAGCACAACAATCCTGCTTGTGTTAACAAGGCTCTTTTTTGCTGCTTATGTAAACAGATAATTATTTCCCAGTGACAAGCTTCCATTTACCTCCTAAAAAAGACAAATAAAAAAAGATAAAAGTTAAATACTGATCAATAATTCATAACAATGATGCATCCCTATATTGTCTAACGTCTACTACATTTTTCACCCACAATCACATATTTATATCTAGTGAACCAATAACCTTTTATTCCTTTCTCCTGAAATATACCACACCCTCAACCAGTCTATTTTCATATTTTTGCAATTAAACGGTGGAGACCTTGGTGCCTTCTGATGAGTGTTGAAAAATGTTATAAGTTATATAGTTGTTTGCTTTGTTTGTTTATTAGTTGTTTATATAGCTTGCTGATATAGCTGTTGTTGTTGAATTGTTTTGTTTGTTGTAATAAAAAAGTTTAAAGTTACTTTTGATTTTGTTTGCTTAATACTTATTATAAATTTCAATTTTATTATAGCATTGAAATATTCATCAAAACTGGCAGTTCCATCTCCACAGACTGTAAATATTCTGCTGTATGTATATGTATCTTTATGGTAGTATGCACATCTTTTACTCTACAGACACTTGGTAATGGAGAACCCAATTATTTTGTTATGTAGCTGTGGTGAGTTGTCATGCAACAGTGAGGTGTCAGTAGAGAGGCCAGTCTTCGTCCATGCTGTATTATAGGGACCTCTGATAGAAGAGAGAGGTATTGGCACAGAGAGCAGTGCATCTTTATACTCTAATACACACTCCTATCAGTTGCTGTGCACACAGTCTTACGTATGACTGTCGCCATTGGGAAATGTCTGAATTGACTATGTCCCCACAATGAATTATGGACACCAGTTGTGCAAGGCACAGTTCTCAATGAAGAGGATACTCCATTTTTATACTTTACTATGGACATTCATCATTACGAAGAGAGGTATGCACAATGAGAATAGGCCCTACCCACAGTCTACTTTGCACATATGTTACTCTGGGAAGATGTCTCAGCTGACATGGCAGTGTGTTTCCATACCATAGTCTCTATAGTTGTTATGCTACACAGACTTTTCAGCATAGAGGTATTTCATCCCTACACCTTATTCGTACATCTGTCATCCTGAGAAGAGCTGTGACCAGAGAGGTAAGCCCCTTTTCACACCATAATTTGCACACCCATCATCCAAGATACAGGTCACCGGAGAGGGGCCAGTCTCTTCCCACATGGTACTATGGAGACTTATCATGCAAGAGAGATCTGTCAGCATGGGAAGAGGTATGAGCAGAGAGATAACATTTTCTGAAACCCTACTACAGACACCTCTCATCCTGAAAAGATGTGCTAGCTGACAAGTCACTCCCTTTCCAGACACCACTAGGTATCTCTGTTGGACTAGGGAGATGTGTCAGCAGAGAGGCCTACACCGTACTGCACATCCACGTTGTCTTGGAGATAGGTGTTATTGGAGATGAGAATGTTTCCCTACACACTACTGTATATGTCTGTCATCCTTTGGGAGACCTGTGACGGACAGTGAAATCCATTCCCACACCCTAATATATATGGTTATTTTCCTAGGATGAGGTCTCGGTGGAGAGGTCAGTACTTTTTATACTTACTATGGAATGGCAACATCTTATGTGTGATGTGTGTACCTTCCCCACCCTACTATGCATACTGCTGAGCCTGGGGAAAGGTGTGAGTGGAGAGGCATGTCTCTTTACTCCCTACTCTGCATAATGGTTACCTTCATGCAAGGTCTCACTGGAGAGGCCAGTCTCTCCCTATAGTGTACTATACACAGTTGTTAGGCTGTGGAGAGGTGTTAGTGAGATACAAGTGTCTCCTTAAACCCTACTGTGCACTGTTGTTATACTGTGAAAAGGTCTCATTTGAGAGTCTGCTTTCTCCCCACACCCTACTATTGGGTACTGTAAGGCATAAGTAATGTAATAAAGGAAAGTGTAAATTCCTCCTTAAAACCTTAAAAAAAAGCTTACAATCTTGCAAGACTCTTGTGGGATCGTAAAAAAAGTAGTGATTGAACTTTTCTAATAATAAATGAACTTAAAGTAAATAAATGAGTATCAATGTGTGCTATGTGCCAATGTTCATCTTAGGCAGATAAAACAAGTGGGGTTTCCCCATAAATCTAGGTGATTTATGTTTTTTCCACCACTATATAGAGGTTTGCATTTTTTTTTAAAGAAACACACTGGGCCCGATTTGGATGTCAGGCGGAAAGCCATCCGACAGTCTTTTGGAGTCTTCCCGCCTGACATCCAGGGTTTCCCTCCGACCGCCGTATTATGATGACGGCAGTCAGAGGGAAACCCGCAGAGGGATTCCGCTCCTCTTCAGAAGAGGAGCGGAATTGTAAACCTTTGAATGACGGCAGAACCAGCCTCGGCTCCTCCGTCAGGATTACGATGTCCGTTTCCGACAGCCCTTCCATGTTGGCCTTTCTGACATAGAAAGGCTGTTGGAAAGTGACTTAGGGTGCCCCTAGCAGGACCCTATCTCCCCTGGCCCTATGCTATGAGGCCTGGGGGGCACCTATGGTGCCCCTGAAACATCCCTTCACTGTGTGGAAGGCACCGCATGGTGCCTGCTATACGGTGCAGGGTTGTTTACAATCATCCATTTTTCAATGGAATCTTGTGCTGCGGGCCTTTTCTGCCTGCCGCACAAGCTTCCATTAAAAAATGGATGTATGTGACCGACATATGGGTGGTCACATCCAAATCCTGCGATCGGAATCGCCGACCTAAGGCCTGGCATTCCCAAACCGCAACGGTGTCTTCCCGACTTCATAATGAGGCCCATAGTTACTATTCTAGTGTATATAAAATATACATACTACATCAGGATATATTTAGGGTAAATGCAGTCCATTATAGAATTGATGATCTCGCGAGAGGCTCCTGAGAGCAAACCAGGAATCACTGCCCCGTCAGACTGCATGTGAGGGACTGCACCCTGGCTCTCGCGAGAGCTTCGGAGAAGAGGAATAAAGGGAGGCAAAGTAAAAATAACCTAGATAGATGTAAGGAGGCTCTGAAAAGGGCCATTTTTGTTAACAGTTTTGAACAACTGTAAAATAAATTGTGTTTGCAAATTTTTAAAATATTTTTTAGTATTTTACTTTGTGTTTCAAAGGTTAGGACAAAAACATTAAAAGAATTGGCGTTAAACACAACTAGCATCTCCCTTAAAACAAAAAAGAGAAACATTTACGAAACAAATGATTAAAAAAAAACTACTCCCTAGGGGGGCATTTGTGCTTTTTGGCAAACTTGACCTGGCACAATTGCTTGTCTCAGATGAAATAATGATCTGCTTGCATAAGCAGCAAAATAGCTCTTTATTTAAAAAAGCAGGGTTATTGTCAGTTTGTGCAGTAAGAACGTGTGGAGGAACAGCATGTCCTGGTGCAAAAGAAGTTGAAGTCCCAGTAGAGCTACAGCCTCCACAGCACAAGCCATCTCTGACCTTGCAAGCCTTTGCGGATGCATAGACCTCAGGTGTCTCCACATTCCTGTGATACTCATACTATATTGTTTATTTTTGCTGCTCAGACTGAACTCTTTACTGTAAAGTTTACAAGTCACATACTTCACAGAAACTTTCTTGGCACCTGGCTTCATTTCAAAGAATTGCCACACCAAGGATTTCTTGGGTGGCTGAGATGGCTGAGCTGTTGCAGAAGCCCCTGGCTGTTCATCTGAATCTGATGAAGACATCTGTGAAGAGAGGCAAACCAGAAAGGAGAGCAAGCCAAATATGTCTACTCTCACCAAAATCCAACGGTGAAATGACGCAAAATGATTGAATCTTCTTCTAAATAAAGACATCCATATGAACCAATCAAAATCCTTTCTTAGGGTGAGGTTCCTCTCCTGCACCTCTTGCATTTTATATGTCATCAGTGATGTCATACATGATGTCATAGAGCATGTCATGAGTGATGTTGTGTGAGGTCTAAAGCAGTGCATGGTGAGGATGCAAGTTATAGTTAGCGCTGCTAACTATAGACGGTGAATTTAGTTCAAATCGTTAATGCTGAAGCTGACAAATTTAGCTAACTATAATGTTACTTTAACCTTTTTTTCTGTGAAAAAAAAATATATGCTATTATTATAATCATTTCTTTTCTTCAGTCAATTTTAGGTCAGCGTTGACATTACAGCTGTTGGAGCTTATGTTTATTAGATATTTAGAGTAGGATTTGACACACCGCTTTTCAACCATTGGCTTGTTTGTGAATCACATCTTGGCTCAGCCCACAGGAGTACTTCTCTCTTGTTGTACGGCATGTGCCTCTCCGGCTGGTGAGCAGGATATGTTGGCCTGTGTCCCTGCTAGCCCATAGTGCACCATCTGTACCCCTAACCTGACAGGGTACCAAATGTGTGTGCAACCTTAGAACATGACAACCCAGATCCCCCAAGGAAATTGTGGTAAAAGATCTAGAACACCTTCAGTTTGGTTACTTATTGCATAATCAAAGAAATACACAATTAATACTCAGCAAGGCGCTTCAATATTTATTGAAGCATTTTGATTCTTGTATAAAATATGTGCACTGCAATAATCAGTAGGATGAAACAGATTAGCGTAACTACCATTATGAGAATAATGAAAAAGATGAACAATTCTAACATTGTGCTAAAACAGTGAATATATGCTGGGCATATAAGTACTGTGTATAGTGTACTCCTACCTAGCACTCCCTAACCTAGTCTTGCCTAGGGTGGGTAATCTGCCAAAATCCCTGCAGAGTGGTCTAACTCCCCATTACCTGCTGGTAAGTGTCATCAGGCTGTCTATCTTGGTGTAGAGCTGGACATCCCTCGTGTTGATAAACAGGAATCAGCTGATCAGGAATTCTGGCATACAGTGACCTCACATTGTCAGCTGAGTGCCTCTCTCCCTTAAACAAGGAAGTGGTTCTGTATATATAATAAACAGCACCCATGTGGCCATGTCGTAACCCCAGTCAGGCCACAATTGTTTATTCTAGTTTGATAGCTTTGTTGCCTACCGGATAATAACAATAATGGCATTTGCGCCGGAAATTTTATCCCTTGTACTGAATGTTCAAGGTGCCATGATAGTTTGCCTATGAAATAGAAATGTAAGCAATGCCGATTCAGAGAATGTTATCCTGCATTGCCACGCATACAAATATTTGTCAAAGGTCATTCTGTTTAGAAGAGTAGGCACTTAAGAAACATGAGCATGCAAATAGTGGTGTACCTTACCAGACCTATCCTGACCACATGACCCTCTCACCTGATGCTATTGGTTGCTATGGTGTATCTTTCTGCCTCCAATGGAGTGCTTACATTGAACTGCTTAAGGGAGTACTTTACAACTATAGAGGTCTCTGTCTGTTCTTGCAGGTTCCATAGCCTGTGTCTCACTTTTCATTTCGCCAGCCCTGCTCCCCATCTTGTTCCTCCTTCCCACACTTCACTCTTTCGCCTGTGCTCCTCGTTCCCTGCATGCAAACCCTACTTGTTCCTCCCTCCTGCTTTCTCCTGTTTGCTCTTTGTTTTCATGGCCCAACACCTGCCCCTTTTGTCCTTCCAGCCCCTCACACTCTTCCTTGAGTGCTCCTCATTCCCCAATTTCGCCATCATATCTCTTTCCCTTTGCCCACTTTTCCCTCTCTGCAGCTTTTCATTTGTGCCACCTGACCCAGCCTGTTTTTAGGTTGGAGCCTATCAGACAGCACAGCTGTCTGGTTTGTTAAAGACATCCTGGGGGTATTCAGAACACTTCGCTGGGAAGGCAATCCACCCGTTGCTTACCATTGGCTTTGTGATTTGTAACTCACATTTTCTGGCTTTTATTTTGCTGGCTTTATTTTTATTTTTTATTTTGTTTTAGGCTGTTCAGCGTGAGTTTGTCCCTCCCAAGGAGTAAAGCCTTTTCACACTACCTCTCCTTGTATTGTTTCTCTGGGTTCTCCTTTCTGTAAAAAGGCCTGTAAATCTTCTTATTTTGTCACATTTGCTGTGCATTCAAGGACAGAGCTCAAATGTCAGACTCTGTCTTCGAAGGGAGCTTGGTGTTTACTTTTCTTTCTCTGACTTCAAAGTGAAAGGATTTATGTGACAATCTTGCTAGATACTGGGGATAGGAAAGGTTTTTTTTTCTACCACACAACAACACTAAATGAACTGTGCAAGTATTTCAGAATATATCGGAATTAGGAAGTGTGTTGGAAACAAATACTCTAATATGATCAAAACAAATCAATAAACTAGGTGATGCAATGTCCACACATTATCATTTGTGAGCTGTATAGTTTTATTATTAAAACTCTGACCGTGCAAATGTAATGGTCATTACAATTAAAAATGTATTGTCTGTAATAGCAGTGTGCTTCCACACCATGCATACTCCACGCAATGCCACTCCACTCTGCACCACTCCACACAACTGTTTACTACTCCACTTTACACCATTGCACTCTGCACCACTGCACTCTTCGCTCTGCACCACTGCACTCTACACCACTTCACTCTATGCGTTGCTACTCTGCACCTCTGTACTCTATGCCAATACTCTACTCTACACCACTGCACTCTTTGCAACTGCACTCTACACCACTCCAGTCTAGCCCACTCCATGCTACTCTGCACAACTCCACTCTATGCCACTCAGCAACACTGTACTCAACATCACTGTACACTCTATGCCCGTGTACTCTACTCTATACCACTCCACTCTATGCCCCTGCACTCTACGCCAATCCACTGTATGCCACTCTAATCTACAATGCACTCTATGCCACTGCACTGTTTACTACTTTACTCTATGCAACTGTACTCTGCCCGGTACCACTCCACTCTTACGCCACTTCCCTCTACTCTGAAACAATGTATTCTATGCTGCTACACTTTGCACCACTCTACTCCACTGTGCACCACTCCATCCTGCCACTGCACTCTTCTCTAAACCGCCGCACTCTACGCCACTTCGCCCTATGTAACGGCACTCGACACCACTGTACTCTATGCCACTACTCTCTCTGCCAATGCACTCTACGTCACTCTACACCACTGCACTCTACAACACTCTATTCTGAAACACTGCACTCTCCGCTACTGAACTCTATGCCACTCTTCTCTGCACTAATGCACTCTATACCAATGCACTCTACACGACTCTACTCTGCATTACTGCACTTTACGCCAGTGCACTCTGCACCACTCTGCTCTGTTCAGGTCTACTCTATGCCACCGCACTCTATGCCACTGCACTCTGTGTCACTCTGCTCTGCATGACTCCACTCTGCACCACTGCACTCTGCGTTCTACACCACTGCACTCTATTATGCACCACTGGAATCTATGACACTGCATTCTACGCCACTGCATTGTATGCCACTGAATTCTATGCTGCTGCACTCTCCACAACAGCAATCTATGCCAATGCACTCTATACCAGTCCACTGTACTCCACTTCAGGCCACTGCACCCTACTCTACACCACCCTACTCCACTGCACTCTGTTACTGCATTCTATGCCACTGCACTCTACTCTGCACCACTGTACTCGAGGCCACTGCACTCTACGCCACTCTACTCAACACCACTGTATGCCATTGCACTCTACACCAATGCACTCTACTACACTTTCCTCTGCCTCACTCCACTGTATGTCACTGCAGTCTGCAGCACTCCACTCTACTCTACTCCACTATATGCCACTCTACTCAGCACCTCTCTGTCACTGTACTCTGCACCACTATACTCTACTCTGCACCACTCCACTCTGCACCATTGCACTCTACGCCACTGCACTCTACTATGCAACACTCTAAATAATGACACTGCATTCTACGACACTGCATAGTATGACACTGAATTCTATGCCACTGCACTCTATGCCACTGCACTCTACACCACTATACTCTGCTACACTCTACACCAATGCACTCTACGCCAGTCCACTCTACTTTATGCCACTCCACTGTAAGCCACTCTATATGACTCCACTGTATGCCACTCCAATACACAACACTCTATGCTACTCCATTCTACGACACTCTATGCCACTCCATTTTAAGGTTATGCCCAGACGTGGGCCCCGTGCTCACTGTGCCACTGGATTCAAGCTAGCCTGGCTGATGATGGGTGATGCCTCAAATGGTCTCGGGATGCTTGTTTCCGGTCCGGGGAGGATCGGGCTTGGCAGTTCGGGCTGGACTGTTCCCATGAGGAACAAGGTCAAGACTGATTTGCATATGGCTGGGTCCAAACTGGGGTGGCTTGGTGAGCAAAAGAACGATGGATTAAACCCAGATCTTTGTGACTTGGGGTGAATGTTTGCATTGTTCAGCATTCCATCCATCATTTGCTCCTTATGCTTTGGTCGCCCTAAGTGGGAAGGGTTGGCCCAGACGTGGGTGTCCTGCTCACTGCGTCACTGACTACAAGCTAGCCTGGCTGATGCGGGGCGATGCCCCGAAACCGGTCCCAGGATTCTTGTTTCCGGTCTAGGGAGGCTATGGCTTGGCAGTCCGGGCTGGACTGTTCCCATGAGGAACAGGGTCAAGACTGATTTGCTTATGGCTGGTTCCAAACTGGTGTGGTGTAGTGAGCAAAAGAACGATGGATTAAACCCAGATCTTTGTGACTGGGGGTGAATGTTTGCATTGTTCAGCATTCTGTCCATCATTTGTTCCTTTTGCTTTTGTCGCCCTAAGTGGGAAGGGTATGCCCAGACGTGGGCCCTGTGCTCACTGTGCCATTGGATTTAAGCTAGCCTGACTGATGAGGGGTTATGCCCCGAAACCGGTCCCAGGACGCTTATTTCCCTTCCAGGGAGGCTCTGGCTTGGTAGTCCGGGCTGGACTGTTCCCATGAGGATATGGCTGGGTCCAAACTGGGGTGGCGTGGTAAGCAAAAGAACTATGGATTAAACCTAGATCTTTGTGACTGGGATGAATGTTTGCATTGTTCAACATTCCGTACATCATTTATTTTACTCCATTCTATGACACTCTACTCGCCATTCCACTCTAGTACACTCCACGCCACTCTCCTCTATGCCGCTAGCTTTAGCCATGCTGAACAACAGCCATGCTGCTGTACAATATGGCAAAAACACATTGGCAAAGCCAATAGATGATGCATATGAGAGACCAATTGCCTTTGGCAATGCTTGTTTTCCTTGTCCTGGAAACAAAAGTCAGTTTAGATAGAAGGCTTTGTTTATTTGTCATGTTTTGAGGCTGTCTTCATTTACATGGAGTATTTGAAGTGCTTCAAAATGGATGGGTCCTGTGATCCTGAGTGCTCTTGTGGTGAGGTCAAAGATGTCGCTAAAAAGAACAAAATATTTGGTCTCTTGTTTTTTCACCGTCCGGTAACTGCTTATAAAATAATGCACAAACTTTACGTGCATAAGTAAATGCAAGTTTAACAGTAGGAAATGCTCTCGTTGACGTTAAGAAACCCCCAGTTGGTTATTGCAATCATGGCAGCTGTCTGTGTGGCACCAGAGTCATGGAGATAAATCCTGATTAACGCAGTGAGGAATAGTGACTTGTGTATTTATAGTGCGGTGAGGTCCCAGCCTGTAACAGAAACAGTGAGTAGGTAAGCCATTATTTTTACATTATTTTACAAACAGTATAAGATAGGCTGCTGCATAATGAGTTAGTGTTCAAGATACAGCAAATGCCTTCAATGTTTATATTGGTCCTTATAGATCCCGTCCACTTCAACCTCTGTGTACATGATGTCCTTTCAGGTGAGTTGAGCTGTTGACAGGAAGAGGCCACCAGGACCGCATTCAGATGCACAGCCCTGATCTTCTGGACCCCTGAGACCTCAGAGTAATGGCCTCTCAGAAAGAGGAGAGGAGCGAGATCCGCTGATACCTTCAAAGAAGTGGCCAAGGGAAAAGGGGCTGCTATTTTGGGGGATATTTTTTCTTTTACAAATGGAGTCACAGCCTCCCCTGAGAGATGCCTTATGGATGTTGGGGACATATTGGGGATTGTTGTTTTTTGTTGTTTTTTAAAGGGGTTTCACTATCATTAGTGCAGCACTCCAAATATGGCTGTTCGTACTAGCAAAAAAGGGGTGGGACTCGATTTCCTGATGCTTTAGGGCCCTGGTCTCCCTAGCTTTGCAGGGCACAGTGACAAAAAACATCAGGGGGTGGGTGTGGGACTTCCACAGCCCTCCTTTTTTGTTTTCACACAAAGGGACAGACAAATTGCTGTGGGCTTCAGGCTTAGGAGTGACTGCCCAGTGGAGTTAGCAGAGGAGATAGCCTGCTTCGCTGGGCTGTAGGTATCATTGGTGCTGCAGGTGGAGCGGCACTGGGGGCCCCAGCGTATGACGGGCCAATTAAACTCCAGTAATGGCTGTTTTACTATCTCTCATTGCTTGCACTAGGACTCAGTGCTGCTTTGGGCTTCGGACCATTGGCCCATTGAAGGTGAAAATTGAAGCAGAGGAAACACCTTGAAGCTGGGCCTCAGATGGATGCCAGAGATAGGGATGGGACAAGATTGTTTTCAGCAAAGGGCAGAGGAGACTGCCCGCTACGCAAGGCCGTAGCTCAGTGGCACTGGGTGACTGTGGGGCCCAGGGGTTTATGGGGCCCATCTGCATCTCAGTTATGACTGTTTTACTTTACAAAATGGCCATGAGGGCTTAATTTGCTGCTAGCATTTGAGCTTGTGGCAGGGAGGGGAGCAACATGTGGGAGCTGATTTTGTTTCTCAAAGGGAAGGATCAATTTCAAGATTGGAGTTTTGGCCAGGCATGGTGAAGAATAAGTTATTGAGGCAGAGGAGACAGCCTGCTAGTTATTAGTGCAGCAGCTGCATTGGAGCCCCATAGTGTGAGGCGTTCACAACACCCTAGTTTTGTGGAGTATTGATGATCGGTCAATCCCTGTCTGGGAGTGATATATTTGCTCTCTTTTAAGTCTCACTTTTAATAAGAATTGTGAACTACAGGAAAAAGTACCCCTGAAATGATCTCTTATGTCCTGCCCCTCAAGCTCAGCTCTGCCCCTCTCGCTCCCCCAATTCTTACCATAAAACTTTGGAGGGTGGCCGAACTTTAAAACATTTTGATTAGAAGGGCTCAGAACAAACAAGTTTGAAGACCTCTGCATTAGGGGTTTGGACTGAGGTGAAAAAGGGAAACATTCACCAGAAGGAGTGTGATCAGTGAGAAGAGGCAACAGGCAGAGAGGGCAATGGTGGTGAAGGTCTGATGTCTGCTGATAATAAAACCAACAGACCATATACAAACAAAGGAGCCTGCGTCACGAATCAACTGCACACAACCTACGAGGCAGCAAGGGGTCAATAGAAACCATTAGTAAATGGTAAACTGGAACTTCCACCAGGGTCAGTAGACATTTGTCTGACTCATTTCGCAGCAGAATATTACACTGTAGATTTCCTGGCCTGGGCACATCTGTTTTGGGTCCCTGCCCTTCCTCAGGGTCTCAGTATCTATTTTTGTAGCAGATATATGAGCCCTGAATGTGATATGACTGATATTGTTTCAGTCAGTCTGCAGCTTCAAGGTGATTGACTGATTCGATTTCCTTCAGAAATTGTCGAGTGCCATTCAGCACCTTGTTTACTGGTCAGTAAAGGTGCAATGTAGTTCATATTCACTGCTTGGTTTGATTTCCATGCTGTTCTTTTACAATTTCTGTGCATTTTTCCGTGCTAAAGCAAATTATTGGAGACGGGCCGGCACGCTGCATGAATTTATGAATCCATGATGCACACGCGATGCTTACAGACAAAACATTGCAGTTTAAAGGTGCTATAGATGTCCAGTACAGTGCTCATTTTACCCTGCTAAAAATTCCAGCTCATCAGTTACATAGGTCACTGAAAAGACCGTATGTTTCTATATGTATGTGTGTGTGTATATATATATATATCAGCTGTATGTTTCTATACATGTGTGTGTGTGTATATATGTTTATATGTGTGTGTGTGTATATATATATATATATATATATATATATCTCCTCCTCTGCTGGCTCACGATTGCTAAGACCAACGGCGCATCAAACCGGTGCGAACTTCTCGGCAGAGCCACGCCGTCATTTACTCCAACACAATCCTTAATAAGGAAAATGAAGCCGCACTCGCAGAGAAACGGTTTTCCAATTCTTTATTTTCAAAGTTTTCCCAGGTTGAAAGACCAACCGACGTGTTTCGTTCTCACAGAGAACTTGATCACGGTATGGTTAACGATGTGTGTTACAACCAATAAAAATACTTTTAGATGACATGTGACTCAATTTTTTACTTAGAAAACCTTTTTGAGGTGTTATGGGAATCGTAGTGCCTTAGTGCTTGAAACCTTATTTTTATTTATTTGTGTGTTTATTTATTTTCTATGTGAGTGTCTCTCTTTAACAAAAAAGAAGAAAACAACAAAAAAGGGGATAAATGGGAATGTAGTGTGATGGGATTCACAACCTAAAAAATGATGTAATTAAATAAAGCGGTTGAGTTTGGGCATATTTAAACCAATGTCCTTATTGCATCTGTGCTCATAGCAGTTGTTTATCAATTACACATTATTGTATATTTGCATTTTTCAGAAGTTAATAACGTCATTAGTGCTAATTACACATCTGTGTGCACATTAAAAGGCAAAACGTTTTCTGTTGTTATCAGGCATTGGCTTTCAAATCTTGCCCTCCAGTGGGCATTCTCATTATAATCGCTTTGATTAACGCGGTTGTGATTTGGTCTGTTACTTCTTCCAACTTTAAGACCCCTTCATTAGTTTTTTTTAATATGTATATATATATATATATATATATATATATAAAATTCCTTTCTTAGTTGTAGTTCATCAATTCATTTTACTCGTGAAATTGTTCAGATCAGTTCATAAGTGGCCATACAGTTCCTCACTTTGGTTCAAACCAAATGGAGTAAAAGTTCTGAAATTTAAAATTTGTCTTGATTCTCTCTGCCATAGTTTCTTCTCACGGTTTCCTCCTCTTTCACTGTTTGGTATTGTTTCAATTGCATAGAAATTTAGCAGCTTCCAGTTTCCATCATGGTTCGACTCCATGTGTTTAGCTACAGCATTTCCTCGATCTTTATTGACTGTCGCTCTTACATGTTCAAGGATCCTCTTTTTCAGTTCACATATAGTGCTTCCTATATACTTCAAAGAACAAGGCCAGTCTATCTCGTAAATAACATATTTTCTTTTGCATGTTATTAATTCTTTTATTTGCCACATTTTATTGTTCGCCATTCTAACCTCTGTTGTATTTCTGGCTATCTGACAAACCTTGCAATTATGGCATTTTATGAAACCTTTTGTTTTCAACCATTGAGTTCCTTTCAAATTCTTTTTCCGTTGTTGATGGTGACTATGGATTAACTTATCTTTCAGATTTTTTACTCGACGGAATGTTATATTCGGATGTGTTCCCATTATTCTCCCTACTGTTGGGTCAAGTTGGAGTATTTTCCAATTCTTTCTCAGAATGTTGGTAATTTTTGGGGACTCACATGAATAATCCATAATCAGTCTCATAGGTTCCAGATTTTGTTCAGTTTCTGTTGATTTTATTTTTATTCTTAGAGTTTCTTCCCTCGTTTTCTCATTTGATCTTAACCAACACTTTCTCACATTATTTTCTTTGTACCCTCTTTGTTTGAATCTTGCTGTTGTTTTTTTACTGTGTTTCTTCCATTCGGATTCTTCTGAGCAAATTCTGCGAATTCTCAGGAATTCTCCATATGGTATGTTCTGGATTACTGATGCTTTGTGAAAACTGTCTGCATGTAACGTGGCATTAGTTGATGTTATTTTCCGATGTACTGTTGTTTGGATTTTATTGTTTACGACATAGATTTCAGTGTCTAGGAACACGACTCTGTCCTTACTAATGGTGTAGGTAAATCTTACATTTGCATCTGTGGAGTTTAAGATTTTAAAATACTCATGAAACTCTGTTGCTGTTCCGTCCCATACAATTAGCAGGTTGTCTATGTACCGCAGCCACATTGCAGTTTTGTTTACAAAATTGTCATTGTTTGGGTGCCAGGCCAGTTGTTGCTCCCACCATCCCCTTACTAGACAAGCATATCCAGGACTGAAGGAGATTGTATATCTCCTCACCGAACATGAAAACATTTTGAGTTAGACACATCTCAATCATGTCTAGGAGCATTTGATTGTGTTGGCTATATTGAATATTCTGTTCTCTAAGGAAGAACGCACATGCCAATAATCCTATATTATTTTCGATGTTTGTATATAAGGAAATTACATCCATAGTGATGAGCATGCAGGAGTCTTGCCATGATATTTCCTGGAGATGCCTCAACAGGTCAGTGGTATCCTTAATGTATGAGTTTAAATTTAAAACAAACGGCATCAGAAAGAAATCGATGTAATTGGCTATGGGCTCGAGCAATGATCCTTTTGCCGAAACTATGGGTCTGCCAGGTGGTTTTGAAGGATTTTTATGAAGTTTAGGTAGGAAATAAATTGTTGCCGTAATTGGATGTTCTGTTGTGAGGTATTTCCTTTCATCCTCCTCAATGAGATTCTGTGCAAACCATTCTGTAGTTTTCTTGTCCAAGGACTCCTTGAATAAATTAGTTGGATTGCTTTCCAATTTTCGATAATATTCTCGATTTCTTAATTGAGAATATGCTTCAGATTCATAGTCTGATGTATTCCAGATGACAATATTGCCCCCTTTATCTGCTATTTTTATAGTGATGGTTTGATCCTCTGTCAAATTTTTTAGGGCAATTCTTTCTTGTTTTGTCAGGTTATCTCGGTATTTTGTTCTTTTTAATTTATAGAGGTCTTGGATTACGGCTTCTTGAAATAGGTCGATTTTATTACCTGGGGCTAGTTGAGGATAAAAATGTGATATCGGTTTTTTACCACTCAATCCTGCTCCCATTTGGGGACACGCCGTTTCCATAGGGATATTATTCTGTTCATCAGTTACGTCTAAATTGATTAAAGTTAGTAAAGCATTCATATCCGTTATTATCAGATTTGACTCTGGTGGATTAGAGCTCTTTTTCCCCACATAATTCGCCATTTCTTTGTTTTCCTGAAATGTTTTTGCTAGTTAAATTTTTCGTACGTACTTATAAATGTCTATTCTAGTTTGTGCTGTGTCCATTTGTTGTGTGGGGCAGAAATTGATCCTGTGTTTTAGTAAAGATATCTCTGAATCTGATATATTGCGTTTGGAAAGATTGACCACCGTCAATTCATCCATTTAATTTAGAAGGGGTTCTTCTGACGCATACTCCTCGTCTTGGTTCCAATTCTTTCCATTGGGCCACTTTCTCCTTTTTCCTCTCCTTGTTGTTTTCTTAATTCCCCCTGGCGTCCTCTCCCCCTTCCTCTTTGACTTTGTTGTATGTTTCGGTTTTGCTCCCAATGTCTTTGTTGGGGGACCAACCTCATGCCCCCTAAAAAAGTACGTTTTGCTTGATCTGCCGTTGTTTCTTGATCTCCCTCACTGGCGTCAGTTGACGTCAATGATGAGATACTACTTGAGCTTTGAGCTGTACTAATCATTTGATCTTGTTGTTTAAATGTATCAAATTTTCTGGCGTATGTGAATATTCGCCCTTGTATATAATCATCTTTATCCTGCTGGAACTTCGTTTGTTTCCTCAGTTTCACTACTTCCTCATGTTTCTCAATATGTCGTTCCAACTCCTCTTGCAATTTTGTCATTTCTGGATTCATTTCCAACGTTGATAGTTCTTTTTCTAGGTCCTGTAATTCTTTTTTTATTTTAGTCAAAGCCAGTTCAATATGTTTCACTAAGATGGCTATGAGACCCAGGGAGGAGTTCAGGATGTAGTCTCCCCATTCTTGTAATAGATCATTTGTTGCATCCTGTTGACTAGGCATGAGTGAAATTCTTAAGCCTCTCATATAAATGCATATATTTGTCTATATATGTATGTAAAGTGTGTGTTTATCAACACCAATGACATGCTCCTGCAGGAGATGGACTGAACAGAAATACCACCTTTTTAATATTTTTATAGACATTCTTAGAATGACAGTTTCTCTGTTGTTTTCTTGACACATATGCTGTTATTACTTTTTTCAAGATGATCTACCAGTCAATTTATGTTTGCAATAAACAGGAACCAAAAACCAGAAATTGTCCTTTTTTCCCTACTGATCCAGCTGTACGCCCTGCTTCAGACTTAGCTCCAGTGGCCACTAAACAAGTGTGGTGACTCAAATTTTACCAACCTCACGGATACACTTTTCTGCAAAGGTTGCGATGAGAATTTGCTTCCACCTGGGAGTTTCCAGAGGAAGGTTGAGGCGCGGAAGCAAGCGATGCAATCCAATTAGCTGTCCAGATCTTTTCCCAACAGCACAAGAGCACTGACTCCTCTCTTGAAAGAGCTGTAATGGCTTCCTGTTTCTAACTGAGTGAAATTAAAATCAATTGCGTGGTGGTTGCGCCTTTACTCCATACCCAGGGGCAGGCACAGGGGAAGAGACATGTTACAGCTCAGTATGTCGTGACTTTCTCTTGACCCAACAGTGACACGCAGATGTGTTTTTAAACCAGCCATAATTACCTGCATCCATCATTACAACCAGAAATGGTCATTGAGCTCATTCACTTATGCTGCACTAATCCTCCTTGCAAAGAAGACAGAGATGGAGGCAGGACGAGTGTGGCCGAAACGTGTGCCAAAATGTCCGTTCTATAGCCCAGGGGTGTGTTAAAACGCTACATTGTTGTATCAGCGGATACACCAGTGTGAGCACACTTCCGTGGCATAGGCAATCACAGCTTCCTTGTTGAACCTTTTGACAAGATCTTGCATCTCTACTTGCTCTGAACATTTAAATGTCGCCAAAGGTCTCCAAGCACTACGGAAACAAAACAAAAACAATTCTTACACATATTCTTCTACTGTCATACATGTCCTCTATTCACCTTTCCTTTTGCCTTCTTTGAGAGCTTGGTCAAGATTGTGCATGTCTCTTAGTGACCTTGTAATGACAGATGAAAGCTGTATTTATGTCTTAGTAATGTGTGCATGTTCATCATTCGAACACTGCAAAAGTGATTTGCAGGCACATCCATGATTTAAAACAGCTTTATTGAGAAATCTAAGAAACCCAAAACAGTAAATAGTAGGCAGGTGTAGGAGAAACAGCTGCGTAAATAAGCATGCATCATAAAATTGTGAATACATTAAGTAGAAATATAGGTACATATAGTAAAAGGATATCAATGTTCTATAGAACAAGGAATAAGCTAAATTGTGGGGTGTTTTTGAGACTAAGGGGGGGTGGGACAAAGGGAGGGGGAAAGAAAATGGGTGGGTGACAGAAGTTGTGATAAAAATGGTCAGATAAAAATGCATCAGAAAAGTAAAAAGGCAATATAATAAAAGTACTGGAATTAAAGAATTCACAGAAGTTTAAAGGTATCAGGATCTGCAGTTGGAGAAATAACAGACAATGCACTGACCGTGGTTAGATATGTTGTGAGGGGATGCCATATAAGTTCCCTGTTGTTAAGTCCTAGGGTAGAGATTGTGTAAGCTCTGTCTAGGCGGTGATGGTAACAGACTGCATATTACCGGACTTTAGTGAAAATGTTTGCTGAATTTGTTCCAGTTAGCAGTGATGGGTTGGAGTGCAATAGCAAGAAAAAGATCAAATATGTTTTTATTATAATGACTGAGAGGGCATTTATCATCTAAAGAACCCCCAAAAATTGATATAATATTAAATGGGATGGAGGAATGGGGAACTGCCTTTTATTAACAGAATACTAATTTCTGTAACAGCCTTATGTTTTTAACATATCCTATTTGTGCCTCTTGCCCACCTAAATTACCCTTTTGACTAAACATCTTTGCGGGTCCACATAATGATAAACCTATCATTGTATCCGCCAATAGGGCCATTAGATGTGTTTGAAATTGATCACAATAACCCATTTACCCAAAGGAAATTCCTACAAATTTTTAACGGAAATCTTCAAGTTTCCCTTATAAAGTCATCAACGAGTGACTAGTGGCGCATCTTGTTGTGCTTAGATTGCATGAATTCTCACTATTGACATAATTTATGCCTGGAGAAGAGCTCTACCATCCACTTACTAAAGTGATCATTACATTGGAATCAGGTCTAATCAAAGGTTTTGGTCGCCATATGCACCAGTAAGGATAATGGGAACAGCCACCTGCATCTATCTCCATGACCCACTAAGGAAGTTGGCAACTCTGCTCTAATATCACTCTCATATGGGTCTTGAAAAGTTGACAGGCATGTGCATCATTATGTTGTTGTTTTAAAAAGAAATAAAATATGCATTTCATAGGGCTGCTGTTAGAACACTGTCAGGTTGTGGTACCCAGACCTCTGTGTTTTTTAAAGAGTTTTATATAGCGCGAACTCGACCCGAAGATATCAGGTATCAGAGCACTTTACATGAGCACCAGTTTCGTTACAGAAGGACACATTCATTTTTCTTAGGCACGGGGAGATTAAGTGATTTGCCCAGAATCACAGAATGTTGAGCTTCCCTGCCGAGACTCAAACCCGGTTCCCCAGCTTCGTGGTCGACCGCTCTAGCCAAGGTCGGCTCGGCTGAGCACCAAGGTATCATGCTGCCCTCAACCCCCAGTGTGCTTAAACTGAAAGGACTAGTTTAGTGTGTCTAGCTCACACAGATAAATTTTAAGGGCATGTAATATCCGAGCAAATACAGACCTGGAAAGTATGTTAATCCTATCATGGGGCTGTGCACTAAGAGAGATTCTAATAAGAACCAGGCGTGCAGTCAAAAATATTTGTTTGGCGGGCGTGGCCTCAGACATGGCATGAAGGGATTTGCTTAGACTGAGCGCACAGGGTAGTGACCATGTAGTCCCAGAATATCATTGTCTAAATATAATTTGCCAAAAATATCCGGTCCCTTCAGGCGTGTCACGCTTTTGCCATAAATACAGAATGTTAGCACTCTAGTTGTTCAATAAAATACTGGGAAGTTAACTGACAGGCTCCTGCTGCTGGAAGTACAAATTTCATTCAGTATGTCAGACTTTTTTCTCATATGGCTGAAGAAGATAGTGTGAATTTACAGAACACATGCTCTCATTTTAGCTTCTAAAGCACCTTCAATAACCTTCATACGTGCTCCTTTTTGTAACCCTCAAAAACAGGCTTTCTCTACAATGCATTTCAATGGCGGCCATGTCCCAAGTCCTGTAATGGCTGCCACTTATCTATCTATCTATCTATCTATCTATCTATCTATCTATCTATCTATCTGGATTTTGCATTTCATGAGACTCGCAAGCTATTCACAAACTTGCAGCACCTCAAGTCATCACTAGAAGCCATCTCAAGTCAGAAGCAAAATCCTCAAAATTCTTTCAGAAAGATGCAGTTCCTCAAGCCGTTACTAGGTGTCCCTCTCGAGTCAGATCCATCTGAAATCTCTACAAACCTGCAGTACCTCAAGTTGTTATAAGAGGTTCCTCTTGAGTCAGATGCTTCAAATAACCTGCACCAAGCTGGGAGTGTGTGGGGCTTTAGCATGTAAATTAGCACTCACATTCACAGGTAAATATAAGTGCCTTCAAATAGCTATCCTTGGTGTCTATGTTTAGGTGAATGTAGAAGGGTAAGCAATCTAAAAGTTGCCTTGAAGTAAATGCAGTCAATGGGTGAAGTGGGCTGATCCATTCACCTATTGTGTGAAATATGGTGAAAGAGACCATCATTTGAGTTACAAAATGGATAAAGATGGTTGACTAAAAGTCCTATATATGCACATATTTTTATTATGCATTTTTGGAAAACACCAGGCTGGCCATTTCAATAAATGTCTTAATGACTTTGAAACACCTGTGCTTACATTTTAGTATAAAGTACTAGCAGTCACCAGTAAATTTATGTTCCTTCAACCTTATTGTTCCCAAACTAGTTTTTGAGTGGGACTAATCACAGTCGTTTCTATTGAAGTCCTAAAGTCATTACTAGAGGTCTCTCTCAAACCAGATGCAAAATCTTCACAATTGTATTACGAAGCTGCAGTACCTCAAGTCATTACTAGGGGTGACTCTCTAGACAGACGCAAAAGCCTGGAAATTCTTTGGGGAAACTGCAGCACCTCAAGTCATTACTAAAGGTCTCTCTCAATTCAGATGCAAGTGCTTGAAATTTAATTCACAAAGCTGATGGGGGTCTGGCTTTAACCAAGAAATTTGCATTTATACTCTTGCTGCTCTAATGCCTTATACTTATTTTCTATATGATAAATAAATATACCAAAGCCAGTTTATAGTAATGAGTCAACACTGCAACTTTCAATAAATGACTGTTATGGAAATAGTTGATGACACCCTACTATACAGATGGACTAGCAGTCTCTGGGAAATGTTAAGGGTTTAAAAGTTTTATTCTTGGGGAACTATTTGTGTAGGAGTATGTATTAATGTGCAAAGGAAAAACATAGTCCCTCAAAGTGAAAGCACCTAGTGATTGAACTGGGATGGTCTTTTGACCTATAATTTGTGCTGTAGTGGGAGGGAGCATAATTTGAGTGGCATTTCAATGTAGACCCCCTATAGAAGTATGTATTTTGTTATTATATTTTTGTGAAAATTTAGGTTGACTAGGCAAAGCTGCCTGCAGGCCAGACCTAAAAAGAACTCAGACCAGTTGAGGAAATAAGGAATGGAGCAGATTTTGCAGACTCTCCTCTGTGTCTCATGCTCATAGCTGGGATTGCAGGACAGGGTAAATTGTAACCACCAACACCCTCTGCATCCAGATCCCAGTGTTCCCTTCTCATGCAGGAGACTCAAGCACGTGGCGTTCGTCTGAAGCTTCATAACAGCTATTTCCTTAGACAGAAGGATTCACACCCCTCCTCCTTCAGGACCTTTTTCTAAACTTGTAGTGCTGTGAGAGGAAACTACTCGTCTAAGCACATTATTGGATGAGTAGCACTGCCTGGTCACTGTGCAATGACTTTGACAGCAGTCCTGCTGCTTCCACCACACACCTTATACTTGGTCTCCCACCTGTTTCTCAAAGCAGCACACTAGATGCTTGAGTAGCAAGTTGTAGGAGCTTTGCAGCTTGCCTGGGGCAGCCTTGTAACTGGTGGAGATGGTAGGTGGTGGGTGTGAGGCAGGCAACCTGGGCCCACTCCAGCAGCAAGTGCAGGTAGGCTGCTACTAGGCAGGTGCCACTAATATTAGGGTAGAGGCCAGTCCTTATGAACAAACACCAGACAAAACCAACATTACACTTCTCACTGCCTGTCCACCTAAGTGACCAGGCACCAAAATACTAATGATCATCGTGGACTCTGACACTGATCGAGGTGCAGACGATGAGGTGCTTTCGTGAGAAGATGCTCTTCTAGGCTTTTGTGCTGCCCGTGGTCTGCTGGGCACTCTGGCTAACAGCTGCAGAGGGCTGGACACTCACCCAGTCCTTCATCGAGCCAGTGGGTGAGTGAGCTCCAACCAAGAAAGACTTTGCTCCACTGGCACTGACCCAGTCCAGGCTGTTAGATGAAGTGAGACTGTGAAGGAGGCAGGCTGGGCAGCAAGAAACACTGAGGAGCTGCACACATACTAAAGACTTGCACAGGCCACTGCACCACTGTGTTCCACCTAGCACCAGCAAGCTGGGCCGCATGTGCAGTTCTCCCAAGGGATGTACTGTGAATGATGCACAGCAGCCCATCACTGCCCTGGCTGAGCTATCCTACCAATAGGGTGAAGGCAGGACAAATGATATGTTGGTAATGTGAAGCAAGTAGCCTGAGGGACCTATTGAGTGGCAGCTGTCCCTGGTGCAAGAAAATGCTTGAATCATCCCAGAGATCCATGCACAATATACATCTGTTATTCAGTGCCAAGATACACTTTGGTGAATGTGCGCTTTATAGATACACATGTTATGTTAAGTTATACCTACAGGACAGATGAGAAGAGTCCCAGTACACTTAACTGCCGCTAAAGGTCACTACTACCCAGGGACACTAACTGAACATTTTTTGCAATGATCAGTGATGCTGCAAGTGAGTAGCCAGAGGTTGATTATCAGTTAATGAATGTATGATTTCATCACAAGCAAAGTCGGGCACAGGTGTGTACATCCAGCCCAAAAGTGTGGCTCAGCAGTCACTTTCACTTTCTATTTTGCAGCTTAAAGAGATAAGAGTTGTGTCCCCATTCTCCCCTCCCCACCAGAACTCCTTGCCAGTGGTGCTGGAAGAATTTTCAGAGTGATGGTGCTGGCATCAGTGTTACATCACTGAAGTCAAATGGATTGTGAAAAATCCAAGTCTCACACAAAGAACCAGTATAGCAAATGAGCGACGCCCATCCAGAAGGAGGGTGATAAGGGTGTGGTATGTAGCCTGCAGTGCAATTTGTGAGCACACTGTGGTAAATATATTACTAAAGCATAGTGTGGCAGCGCACATTTACAGACAGCACATTTTTCATTGAAATGGCCACAAACTTTTACGATAAAACTATATAGCGCACAAATGATAATGTGTGGAAAGCGGTTTTCAGCTAAAATGTACCATTTGCACATCACCAAGTAAAGTGTGTTGATTTTTTTTTATCCTATTAAAACCTTTGTTTTTTTGTGACTGAAAAATCAATTTCAGTCACTTTCTACTAAACCCAGCAAGATGGTCACTTAGTTCACTTTACGAGCAAGATGGTCACATAGTTCACTTTACGAAATCCTTACCCTTTGCAGTAAGAGCAAGAAACACCAATCTTCATGTTAAAAGAATAAGTAGGAATTTGTCAGAAGATATAGCCTGACATTTGACCTCTGTCTTTGAATGCACAGCAAATGTGACAAGATAAAAATAAAACTGAAAGGCATCTTTATTGCTCATTCAGCTTCTGAACTCCAGCATGGTTATTTTGGGGGTGCTGCAGCACCACCCGCAACCCTACTTCTAGCACCTATGTTCGTGGCCCACCCAAGTGACATGCTTTGACAAGCTTGAATATTTACAGGCCTGCCTGCAGGCAGAGCAGAAGCAGGTGATTGCAGCGGCTCCTAAAATACACTTACACACTGTGCTTTAAAATGGGCACTGTGGGCAACCGTGGTTACAGCCCTGAAAAATAAAAGTTTCCATAATACTTGTGTTGTACTCGTGTTGTGTTATGATGTAAACATGCAACATACCCTCTAAAGGACGGGGTTTATTTACAGCAGACAGCACTTTGTAGTTGTCAAAATAAACAAAGTTTGCACGCTTCAGCAAGAATGCGCAGTGTCCTAAAAGAGACCGTTTTTGAGGGCCTTGAACATAGTAAAGTAGTTGTTCTTAACCTTTTGACTCCTGCGGACCCCCACTTCATCATTACGGGAAACTTGTGACCCCACTGAATCATTATTGGAATCCAAGTAACCCACTGAGTCATTACTGCACACTGGGGACCCAGGTCAAAGCAATTTCGATGATTTGAACTGCAGGACAATACAGAAACTAAAATTAATCAAACAAATACATCAAGGATGACATATTTTATTTAATTCACAAAGAAATATACAAAAAATCGAAATTTAAAATTTTAATTTGAAGGTTGGAGCTTTTCTCAATTACTTTATTAATCTGTTAATATTATTTCATTTTCTAAGCAGTTGCGGGCCCCGTAAGTAGACATCGTAGACCCCCAGGGGTCCTCCGTACCATAGGATAAGAACCACTGTAGTAAAGGGTCAGCGGCATCCATTTTGCTCCCCTCTGTGCTCACATAAACAGAGAAATAGGCCGTGCAGAGTCCAGTCTTAAGCAGTCTTCTCTTAGCCTTGTAAATCGTGTTTTTGTTCACACCAACCAACTCGCTGCCTTTCGGGAAGTGGTCTCGGTCGACGCGTGTGTACTAGTTTTTACACCGACAACACCCACGGCACAGATTAGATCTGACAGAGGAAATACTGGTGGAGGCCTCCCACACATACTTCTCACGTGCACTTCAACCTCGAAACAACTAACTGCACCACCAGTCACCCGGTCTCAAGTGAACTGCACTCTGCTGTTAATGTGAGGTTATTTTGTACATTAAACACTTTTTAGGTCGAGCCTGGGCAGCGCATGCGCTGCTCTGCGAAGCATGTTGCATTGAGGTATGGCATAGAAGCTACGCCCATTTCCCGCCCATCTTTTCAATTGGCTGTTGTTACTGTCCTTGCGAAATTGTTGCTTTTCATTTGTGAATAGGCTTTGTAGTCCCTCCTTGGTACCGCCTTGTCTGCACTTGTAACCTCCCATAACGACTGGACTTTTCACGTGTGTTACACGATCTGCTTTATGTAGTTGATGAGCACTATTGTCTTTAATGATCTTCCCCTATTCCACCCCCGACATTGCAGCATGCTGCACGCTTTTATATTATTCGTAATGTATTTATATAAATTACAGCGCGGGTCGCTTTAACTATAGCTGCCGTACTTATTTAATTATTTAATTTGCGGCGCGGTCTCACTTCAGCAGCCACGCTATAGAAGCTTTCTTAATTAACTTATTTTTTTTCGCTTTGGGTGAAAGCGCCCCATACACGCTTTCACTTTAATGCTGGCCGCGCCCCTGTCTTTAGACCCTGCTCACTGTAACCTGAATACGGCGAGCAGCGTCTAAAGAAAGGGGCGCAGCCACCATTAAAGTGGTCTCCAATTTGTGAGGGTTTGAGCAATTGGCATTAGAAATAACGATGTCTTTTATACATGTGTTGCTTTTAAAAACACATAAATAGAAGGCATTGTCATTTACAATGCCAATAGCTTAAACACTCGCAAATGCGAGACCTATTACATTGCAAATGCGTGTCTTATATACTGGCCAGAACCACTGGCGATTCTTCCTTGCACCGAGTACAGCGCCTGCATTTGGGTAAAAAAGGAAAAGTGCTGAGGCAGAAACAGAAACGGGTTGCCGGCTTTTCCAATATCCAGTTTGTCTAATGCTAAGTTCTTTTTTGTCTTTAGATTATTTCTTTCCCACTGTTTTGCCATTTTCTTTTCCTCCACCTTTCTTTCTGTTCTGCCTTTCTTTCTCTTGCACAGGATCAAAGTCTTATGATATAAAATAAGTCCTGTTCTTCAAAAATGAGTACTGGTGCCCCCCACCTGCAACCACCAGCACAAATTAAGCACTGACTGCACATTTGTGTAGTGTACTCTGACAGCAACCCTTTCTGTTTTTGGTCTGCACTGGAGAACTGTGGAACAGGACTGTGTTCTTTATAGTTTCTAAGCTGAGCCCCTCTAGAGTAAAATATTTTTTTTCAGGTCGCACTGCAATCGAATAAGTCACTAATGTAAACCATACCTGACACCCATATTTGGAGACCAGTGCACACTGTAGCAGTCGCACTTGGAAATGTGTCATTTTTGCACAAACTAACCGAGAGATTCATTTAATGTCTCTGATGAAGCAGGTAAAATGAAAAATTTTTAACCCCCTAATATTTGTAATAATTAATTAACACAAAAGTTTGTCGTAGTAATTAATCAACCATGCATGTTTATCATAAAGGGTTCATATTAACCATGCCATACATGTGCAGACTAATCTACTTACAGTTGTTATCGTGAAAACCTAGTCTTATTGATTTGCGTACTAATTAGAATAATCCTACATTATTTGTGCTTTAAAGTAAACTGTCTGGTGGCAAAATAAAGCGTTTGGTAAGTAAGGAAAGGCTTTATATGTCGCTTTCTGCTAGGTAATATTAATTGGGGTACGTAGAATGACGGGAGGGAAACGAAAAGGCTTATTTACTTTATTTCTAATCATTGTTTTGTTTTTCTTTATAAATAGTTCTCTTAGGCCCGTTGTGCCACAATATAAAATGGCCGCCGAAGTAAATAAACTAGAAAGCGCATGCGTGGAAGTTGAATTAAACAGCATAGATGAAAATCCGATAAACCAGAAGGAGGTCATGTGACCGTCACAAGAGCTTCGGATGGGAGCGTGGTCAAGGCCGTGATGACCTTATTGCATCAATGTGTGCCAAAGAAAGCTGTGAGAAAGGCGTGAGAAGCTGAAATGAAGTTTCGAATAGACAATGAGCTGTCTAAATTAAAAGTATCAAAAAGGATACAAAATGAGACTGAAAAGCGGATGAATAATATCATGAACGTATGGGAAAGAGTCAAGGAATGTGCCTTTGCAAGGAAGACTGATAAAACAGGATATTCGTTATGAGATGTATGCGGATCTAAATGGACCAATTAGAGACAGTCTTTTCTATTAAGATGTAACATTTTTCACTCAGCATGCTAGAATTAGGGTATAAAAAGGTCTAGTTTGGGGGGAGCGAGCGTGCATTTTTTTGGATGCTTTTTGGGACGTTATGCTGCCGGTGAAGCTGCTGATTTGAGGAGATTATCATTTTTGATGCTAACTAAGGGAAGAATTGCGGTTCATATTTTTATTGAGCATTAGATTTATTTACTAAAGAAACCTTGGGGCATATTAGCAAGACCCACGTTAAAATTATCGCAGTTTTAGCGGCAGGAAACTGCCGCTAAAATGGCGATAATGGGCTTGCTAATATGCGTTATGGAATTCAATAGAAGCCCAGGTTAGATGTCCTGCACATCTAACCTGGGCTTCTATTGGAATTCTATAACGCATATTAGCAAGCCCATTATCGCCGTTTTAGCAGCAGTTTCCTGCCGCTAAAACGGCGATAATTTTAACGTGGGTCTTGCTAATATGCCCCCCTATTCTTCATTTTTAAATCTTTTTATTCTTTTTTCCTAAAAATCCCCTAGAAAAAGATTGGGATTGTGACAGGAGCCCCATATAGGTGGCTTATTGGGAAGGCCTGTTTTTACAGAGCAGATAGATGGGTTTTTGGGAATTCATGCTGTGATCTGATTTCTTGCTGCAACAACGTCTATATTTTTACGGCTAATAGGTATGCATTGCAATTTTAATTCATTTCTTATAATAATAATACTGAATGTAATGATTTGATGAATAAATCTGAAATTATTTCATGCTCCTAAAATTTAGATAAATACTATTACATTTTAAACAAATGAGTCTGTGGTTCTTTAGCTCAATAATAAATGCAACTGTTATGTTATATGTTATGTTATATACACTTATAGCGCGCACAGATACTCAGCAGAGTGTCCCGGCGCGTACTTGAGAAAAGAAACAGAGGCCAGAGCGTCAGCTAGAAGAGAAGAGTTTTTAGCTTTTTCTTAAAGATCGCCGGGTCCTGGATGCCACGCAGTTCTAGGGGCAGAGCATTCCATGCTAAGGCAGCTTTCCGCACAAAGGAGGTCCCTCCAAGCCTTTGGCGGTTGAACCTAGGGGTCTGCATTAAAAGTTGGGAGGAGGAACGCAACTGTCTTACTGGAGTATAAAAAGCAAATCTCTTCTGTAGATAAATAGGGCCCAGGCCATAGAGAGCTCTATGGGCAATGGTCAAAGTTTTAAATTTTATTCGAGACTCAACAGGGAGCCAGTGCAAAGAGCGCAAATGAGCGCGTACACTACACCTGCCAGACAGACCCAGCAGTAGTCTGGCAGCAGAGTTTTGAACTACCTGCATTTTATTCAGGAGGTAGCCAGGGATGCCCACATAAAGTGCGTTGGCATAGTCCAGGCGGGACAAAATCAAGGCACGAACAACAGTTTCTTTGGCTGGTCTAGGAAGGAGAGGGAGAAACTTCCTCAAAGCTTTCAGGGTGCCAAAACAAGACCCAGCCAACTTTTTAACCTGAGATGAAAAGGTCAGGTTCTCATTAAACCAGACCCCCAGATTTTTAGCGGCATTTCCCCCTGCACTAGGCAGGGGGAAGCCAGGGGGCCATAGCCTCTCTCTCAAATTGGCAGGAAATGTGCCATACAAGAGGACCTCCGACTTCTCTTCATTGCACGTCAGCTGTGCCTGAGCAAGCCAATGAAAAACAGAAGCCAGACAGTGCTGAGCAGAGAGGACTGAATCATCGTCCCTTCCCCACGAAAACAGGAGCTGAGTGTCATCCGCGTAGGCCAACACCTTAGCCCCTAATGACTCCGCTAAATAAACCAGCGGAGTAACATAGATGTTAAAAAGAAGGGGGCTAAGGGATGACCCCTGCGGGACACCCGTGACCACCCGCTGGGGCACGGAGGCACATGGGGAAGCCAGACCTGCTGGGTACGGCCTTCCAAAAAGACTTAATCCAGCCCCAGACAGACCCGGATATACCAATCTCCAGGAGGCGGTCCAGAAGCAAGGAGTGAGGCACTGTATCGAATGCCGCCGAGAGATCCAGCATAACCAGTGCGGCTCTCCCGCCGGCATCCAGACACTCACGAATCGCCTCTGACACCTCTAACAATACTGATTCCGTGCTATACGAAGCGCGAAAACCAGATTGGGCCGGGTGTAACAAACCCGATGCCTCGATGAACTTAGTAAGCTGAGTAGTGACCACCTTCTCACAAACCTTAGCCAAGCTAGGCAGAAGCGAGATAGGACGGTAATTTCCAGGGATCAGCGGGTCAAGGGATGGCTTCTTAAGGAGAGGAAGGATCTGAGCCTGCTTCCAGGACGCCGGGAGTGAAGCCTCCCGCAAAGACATGTTAACAATTGAGTTAACTTCGGGGTTGATGGTATCAGCCGCAGCGGCCAGAAGTCTTGCAGCACAGGGGTCGGTTGGGGAGCCTGACTTCAAAGCCTTAAGAATTTTGAGGGAGCAGGACAGATCTATAGGCTCAAAGGTTGACAACGTGTTAACAGGGCCAGCTGCAGTCTGGCCAAATGGAGAGGCCGTAAGTACCGTGGCACCGGAGGAGAAAGTAGCTTGTATCATACAGATTTTGTCCAAGAAAAATTTTGCCAGAGTATTACACCAGGATTCCGAGACTGGCGCAGCGTGGGCCTGAGCAATGGGAGATATAAAGCTTTCAACAATAGAAAAAATTTCTTTTGAATTATTGTTGGCCTGGTCGATACGTGAAGCAAAATAGTTGCTTTTAGCGACCGCTATGGTGATTGAGCTGGTCTTAATCGCCCATAACTAATTCCTACTAGTTGGTCCATCGACCAATGAGCGGAATACCTTAATATTAGAAAAAGATTCATGTGTGTTTTAAAAGAAGGTATCCCGGCTCCTTCCAGCACTTTATCATCTGACTTCTCCTAGCTAAACGGACATATTCCGAGAGTGTGTGTGAATGGTTAGGCGGTGTTATGGGCCCCACCGTCATATGAAAGTAGTTGTGTGGAAAAAGGACTGTCCGGAGTAAGTAGGAGAAGGAATTTTATTGTTAACGCTGGATCAGATTTCTTGGTAGCAGAGTTATGGTTACTATAGATTAGTTTGGTGATTATTGATTATTGATTATTCCATGTATAACACTTCATGTCGTATTGTAACGCGTTATATGTAAGTCGAAATTTTGAAGCTTCCGGGAAGTAGGAAGTGGACACGTGTGACAAGAGAAGTCACATGGAATAGTGCACTGTCTGAATTCATATTGGTGATAACACAGGTTGTGTTATGGTAGGGACATTTTCTGTGTGAGAGGTTTGTGCATGAAGTTGCAATCGATTTTCTTGTGAAACTCTGGCCTTAATTCTCAGGAGCAGTGTAGTCTCCACATGTGTTTTATCCCCAGAGAAACGGGTTTATCTTTTGCTTGAAAGAAGGGTAAGGTAGAGGGAAGTGCTACGCTTATCGAACGAAACTGTATTCTTGAATGATAGAGCAAAACTATCACTTTTGTTAGCGAAATTAGACAGTGGAAATGTGTTTTATGTCGTAAACTAACCAAAACAGTTGAAAATTGTATTGCCGATAATTTTTGTAAAGGAGGGGTCAGGAGTAGAACTGACGTTGACAAAAGCCGCGCTGGGATTGGACAGTGCGTAGCTAATACGGAAGACATTCTGATTGGTGCGTTGGTGTGAGACGCGCTAGGAGTGGTTGAACAGGCAGTGACATAGGGATTCCTGATTGGTGCGTTGGTGTGAGAAGCGCTGGGAGTGGTTGAATAGACAGTGACGTAGAAGTTTCTGATTGGTGTATTGGTGTGAGTCGCGCTGTGATAGGTCCGAAGAACGCACTGAGAACAATATTGAATTGAGGATTCGAGAGAAAAGAAAGATCGTGAATTATGGCTTATTATGAGTATGGTAGAGAGAAAACGTCGTGGATAGCAAAGATTAAGAACTTCTTTAAGAAAGACAAAAAGATAGTAACTAGAGAGGGACAAGTAATTCCTCCGCCGAAATCACCAGCCTCACATATGATGTTGAAATATGGTTATCACACTTGCATATGGTTAGAAAATTGGACTAAGTATACTCAGAATGATGGCGTGTTAGCTTTTCCTGAAAATGGTTCTTTTAATGTAGCTGTACTTCGGAATTTGAGAGAAAAAATGTCGATGCTTGAGCCTAAACCTAGACCGACACAGTTTGAAGCGTTAAGTGAATGGGAAGATGAGATGTATGAGCGAGAAAGAAGTCGAGGATTTAAGAATCATGATTTTGTACATGGAAGGTTATGGGGTTTGAATCATGAAGACAGGATAAAACGTTGGAGGTATGCTAATATGACAGGAGGTTTGTTTCCAGCTTTCACAGCTGAAGAAGGAGCAAAGAGAAAAAGTACAGAGAAAAAGAAACATCTAGTTACTGAAAGACATGGGTATGGTGGTAGTGAAACGGATGATGATTTGCTGGAGAATATTTTTAACAGTAACCCACCTCCGTACCAACAGAGTCCTGCAGTGGTGACACCTAATGCACCCCCAATGGAAACTGGGAGGAATAAAATGCCAGAACAGAGGTACGACATAAATAGGTCACAAGATCAATTGAGAACCCCACAAAATGAGAAGGTTGAAAATGATAATACAACTGAATTAGCAAAAATCACAAAGGAATTGACTGAAAAGATAAGAGTATTGAAAATGAATATGGAAGCTGTAACTGTACCAGTGACAATAGGTCCTGTAATACCAGTATTTGAAAATCAAAAGATAGAAGAGCATTCATTAGTTATTCATATGAATTCAAATTTGCAAAGAAGAAGAGAAGTAATGGAACTAGATAATGAAGGTGCGAGAAATTTAATTAGTTCATATAGACCAAGCCCACCTACTAATTTGACGGTAAATGAGAGTGAGCTTAGAAGAATCCCTATGGGAACTGAATCTGCATCAGAAACGAGCAAGAATTGGATAGAATTAAATAGTACGCCTGTAGGTCCAACTCCAGATGAATTAAATGAGTGGATGAAAACCCTGCAAAAGAAAGAGGTAGAACCAAAACCATTAGACGTAATAAGGTTGAAAATTGATATGGAAGAATTAATTTTAGGAACAATTGGTACAGAAAAACTGAAAACTTATCAGGATGAAGAGATAATGTTTTTATGTAAGAGTATTACGTGGAGAGCCAGAAATTTGCATGACAGATTGGAAGAAGTAGCTAGTGAACTAGGAGTAGAATTTGTGAAGGTGAGAAGTTTACAGAAACCATACAGAGTAGATTTTTGTGAGAAAGATATAGAAAATTTGAATACCTCAGGACGATTGACTCAGATAAAAGAATTAATTGTGTTACTGAGAAAATGGGGAGATGTGGATAGATGGAGAAGTAGATGGACTAGAAGGAATGAGAAATCGACAGATAAAGCTTCATTGGCTTTTGCAGTGTCAGAAAAGGAATCAGTTATAAAAGAGTATCCAATGAGAGAAACTCCAGGAGGTAGTTATGTGCATGTTCCTTGGTCTAGACAAGATATATTGTCATTTACAAATGATTTCCCTAAATTGAGAGAAAAACCTGTAGAATGGTACAGACAAGTGGAGAGGTTTGTAAAGGTGTCAAAAGTATTGTGGATAGATTTGGATGGATTATTTGACATAGTAGTGCCAGCTGATTTATGGACAGAATGCAAGATTACTGTTGATTGGCCGACTGTAGAATATCCTAGAGATACAAAAACAGGAGCGCCAGGACCTGAAGTCATGAGGAAGTATGATCAGGTTATTACCTTTTTGAAAAATAAAATCCCACCTAAGGAAACAGACTGGGTAAAGATTGACAGAACTACGCAGGAGAGTAAAGAATCTGTGCATGCATACTATGAGCGGTTATTGTTAGTATTTAAACAGTATAGTGGTTATGAGACATTAAGTGAAAAGGACATGAGTCATTTTGTATACAGATTTGTTTATGGATTAAAACCAGAAGTAAGTGACATGATTAAGCAGCATATGATAGGGTGGCAGAACAGCACAGTGGACGAGGTTTTGAGATATGCGAAATACTGCAGTGATGGCATGGAGAGTAGACAGCGTAAATTAAAAGAGAAAGCCATGTGGGCACAGGTGAAAGTTGCAGAAAAACAAGAAGCTCAATTAAGCAGTCAGGTTAATGAGACAGGACAATTTAAATCCAAACCGAATATAGGTAAAGGAAAAGGACAAATGAGCATAGAAGAAGCAAAGAAAAAGTGGCCATGTCATAATTGCGGAAAAATAGGGCATTGGAGAAACGAGTGTAAATTCCCACCCAAAACTAATATAGAAAATCAATCATTAAATCCACAGGTGCAGAGTGAGGTGAGTTTCCAACAGCCACAACAACCACAGGTAGTTGCCCAGCAAAGTCAGGTGCCTCAACCACCACTTCCCAAGAGTGTAAATCCACAGAGATACAGTGCAGACACAGGATTCTACGGAGGAGAGCAGGTAACACAATTGCCGCGCGCAGCTGCAGTTTCTCAGTTTTGGATGCGACAGGGTGAGCTTGAGATGGATGAGAACTCATGACGGTGCCTAGGAGAGGAGGAAGAGTGCGTACTTGGCGCAACTCTAGAGGTAGATCAAGCAGGTCCATTTGTGGATGGAGAAGTGAATGGTGCAAATGTAACATTCCTTGTGGACACTGGAGCTACCCGTTCTACTGTTAGGTCAGTGGAAATTCCAAACCTTCCTCTCTCAGGTGAACATATCCAAGTAGTAGGAGTTTCAAATCAGCAAATTAGGGCGCCTCTTACAAAATTAGTGGAGGTAAAATTGGGCCATTCAGTGAAATGCATCGATTTGTAGTATGTGATTGCAGTCCTGTGAACCTATTAGGACGCGATCTACTATGCAAGATGAATTGTACCATTTATTGTACTCCAGATGGAATTGCATTCCAAACCCCTGATGAAGATGTGTTATATAAAATGACGATGGTAAAATTAGAGTCAGGAGCAAATGATTTATTTCCTGTATTTGATGTAGAGAAAATCCCAATTGAGTTAAAAGAAACAGTGACACAAGAAGTATGGGATTTTACGGGTGAAGATATAGGGTTAATGAAAGGAGTAGACCCTGTAAAAATTTCTGTAAAAGAAGGAACAAGTTACCCGAATACACCACAGTATAAACTGACGCCAGAAATAATTGAAGGAATAACACCTATAATCAATAAGATGATCGAACAAGGAATTTTGAAAGAAATAATGAGCAGTCCATGTAATTCGCCAATAATGGGACTGAAAAAGCCAAACGGAACATATAGGATCGTACAGGATTTGAGGAAGATAAATAAAATTGTTGTTCCTTGTTGCCCAATAGTACCGAATCCTGCTGTAATTCTATATCAGATTCCACATGAAGCAGAATGGTACACGGTCATTGATTTATGCCATGCATTTTTCTCTATCCCATTGCATTCAGATAGTCAGCCATTATTTGCATTCAGGTTCGGAGAGCGTATTTTGGCATGGTGCCGAATTCCTCAGGGGTATACAGAAAGTCCCTCGATCTTTAATGAGATTCTAAAGAAATCGTTGGAAGATTTAAAAATGCCAGAAAAATCGGTGATGGTTCAGTATATTGATGACCTACTGGTGGCATCAAAGACAAAAGAAGCATGTGTTACTGACACCATTGCTTTGCTGAACCATTTAGCAAAAGGAGGACATAAAGTATCTCCATCAAAATTACAGTTTTGCCAACAAGAGGTCCAATATTTAGGGCATAAGATTGAAAAGGGAGTGCGAAAAGTAACAACTGAAAGAATTAAAATAATTCAAGGAATGAGAGCTCCAATGACACAAAGAGAAGTAAGAATGTTCTTAGGTATGGTTGGGTATTGTCGACAGTGGATAAGTGGATTTTCGCTAATTGCAAAACCATTACAGCGATTAACAAAGAAGGATATTAAAGATCCGTTTGAAATGAATGATGAGGAAATGAGAGCATTCAAAGAACTGAAAAGAAAACTGTGTGAAGCCCCGGCACTGGGTATGCCTGATTACGAAAAGGATTTTGAAATGTATTGCAGTGAGAGAGATGGATGTGCTTTTTCAGTTTTGGTGCAGAGACATGGAAACATGAAAAGACCCATTGCATATTTTTCAGCAGTTTTGGATCCAGTAGCCAAAGCGTTGCCTGGATGTTTGAAAGCAGTTGCTGCTACTTGTGTAAGTCTGGAGCAAAGTGAAGGTATTGTGATGGGATATCCACTGAGAGTGTATGTTCCACATTCTGTGGAAATTCTTTTGACCAGAACAAAAACTCAATACATGACGCATAGTCGGCTGACTCGGTATGAGAAAGTGATTTTAAGTGCAGACAATGTCACCATTGACAGATGCACAACTGTAAATCCTTCAACATCATTGCCAGATGAAGAGAGTGTAATGGATGAAGTTGATCATGATTGCTTGAATGTACTGGAATATTGTACGAAACCGCGTCCTGACATCAAGGATGAGGCTCTAAAAGAATCTGATTATGTTATGTTTGTGGATGGCTCATGCTTGAGGACGGACGATGGGATTCTGAGTGCAGCATATGCCATATGTACAGTAGCTGCCATAATGGAAGCATCTTGTCTGAGAGGGATACGTTCTGCTCAAATAGCAGAATTGATTGCTCTGATTCAAGCATGCAAACTGGGAAAGAATGTCCGAATCACGATAATCACGAATAGCCAATATGGCTTTGGAGTGGTGCATGATTTTGGGCAGATCTGGTCCCAAAGAGGTTTCTTGACGTCTGCTGGAACACCGATAAGGAATGGTGAATTTGTGAAAAAGTTGCTTGAGGCGATACAGCTGCCTAAACAGATTGCGGTGGTAAAATGCAATGCACACAAGAAAGGGGAAGACTACATAACTGTTGGTAATAAATTTGCTGACGAAATAGCTCAGTACTGTGCTAAAAATGTGGTTTCTCTGAATAGAAACCGTGAAAGAGAGCATATTTCTTATCCCTTGCTTTTTACTAACACTGTTGAGACATGGGATGAGGTGAGACAATTACAAGAAGCAGCAGATGATGAAGAAAAAGATGGTTGGATAAAAGCAGGATGTAGAAGACGAGAGGAAAATGATGTTTGGGTATACAGAGATGAAAGACCAGTTATACTTGATAGCATGATTTCTGACATGGCACGGATGTACCATGGGCAAGCACATATTGGAAGAGATGCAATGATCAGACTCTTTAGACAAACCTGGTACAACCCAAAATTCAGAGCCATAGCTGAAAGTCTTTGTCAAAGATGTCTTATTTGTCAACAATTAAATCCAGGAAGGAAGACAGTAGTGAGTCTAGGAACAATAGGGTGAGAAGGAGGTCCTTTCACCAGAATGCAGATGGACTTTATAGAGATGCCCCCAAGCAATAGACTAAGATATGTTCTTGTAGTTGTCTGCTTATTTTCCCGTTGGGTGGAAGCATACCCGACTAGAAGAAATGATGGAATCACAGTAGCAAAGCTCGTATTACGAGAATTCATTCCAAGGTATGGTTTTCCAGTAACGATTGAATCAGATAGAGGAAAACATTTTCAAAATGAACTAATTCAGATAATTTGTGAAGCCCTTAATATCAAACAGAAACTAAATTGTGCATACAGACCAGAGGCTTCTGGAGTAGTAGAGCAGGTAAATGGAACAATAAAAAACAGGTTAGGGAAAATGTGTCAAGCCACAGGACTAAAATGGCCAGATGCTTTGTCATTAGTCTTAATGACTATCAGAAGCATACCTGAAAGAAAGACAGGACTCAGTCCTCATGAGATAATCATGGGACGAGCAATGAGACAAGCACATGTACCTGTCAACAAACTACTGACTATAACTGATGATCTCGTGTTGGATTATTGCAAAGGATTGGCTGATGTAGTACGTTCTGTGTTTCATCAGGTTGGACCGGATGCGACCACTCTTGAGAGAAAACCAGCTCATGACTTGAATCCAGGAGACTGGGTCCACATAAAAGTCCACAGAAGAAGAGACTGTTTGGTTCCTCGCTGGGACAAACCACGACAAGTGATCCTGGTGACAACGACTGCAGTCAAGTGTGCAGGAGTGAAACACTGGATACATGCCAGCCACACCATCAGAGTTCCAAACCCTGAAGAGCAACCTGTAAGTCGACGTTTTGAAATATCGGATACCAGTTCTGCATCTGATGCAGAGGAGAAACAGGATAGGATTCCAGAACTTGAAGATCGACCTGTAAGTCGACATCTGGAAGACCTGAGTACCAGTGCAACAGCAGAAGAAGAGGAAACAGCAGAAATTCCAGAACCTGAAGATCGACCTGTAAGTCGACATCTGGAAAACTTGAGTACCAGTGCAACAGCAGAAGAAGAAGAAATAGCAGAAATTCCAGAACCTGAAGATCGACATGTGAGTCGACATCTGGAAATATCAGACACTAGTTCAGCATCTGATACAGAACATTCAGATTGTGACAAAGATCTGAAGGAGAGTTGGGAATTTTACATCACGAGAGAAGAAACTGAGCATAAAGAAAGTAACAGTGAGAAACCAAGTACAAGTTATGGTGAAGATCATCCTAAAACAATATTGAAAGGAGAAGAAGGGAAAGGTTCAAATAAAAAGATAGAAAAATCGGAAGATTATCGAGGAGTAGTAGGGACAGGTAGAAACAAAACAGAGCAGGGAAATTTAGAAACAGATAGAGAGGTCAACACAAATTCGGAAGAAACTCGAGGAGGGACAGAAGTAGGTGATCAAAGAAAAGGAAGATCAGAACCAATTGAAGAAAAAGACATAATAAAGTTTAAACTAAGAGATAATAGAGAAAAGATTGAGACAGAGTCAGAAGATAGTGGAGAAGAAAGAAACAAGACATCAGAGTCAAGAAAAAGAACTTGAAAAACAGAGAGAGAGGAGAAAGAAAGAGAACCGAAAAGACCAGGAAAGGGAGATAATTGGCCCCAGGAAGTTAAAAGGTTAAGATATAAAATCATACGAATAAATGGAAAAGATGCAGAACAAGTAAACGAAATTACAAGTCAAAAAGAACAGAAGAAGCAAGGTGGAAAACGCTTACAGAAATCAAAAAGGGTGAAGAAAGTGAATTTGAAATATAGGTCACCTGAATGGATATACATAGCTTTAACTGATATCGAAGAAGACAAAAACACTCACGAGAACCCGGAACCAAGCTGCAAGCTAATGGGTGAAAGTGAAGTGCAACAAACTTGAAGAATCTGAAGAAATATTACTGGACTAGACAAAGACACTGGTTATGACTGAGAAAAGTTCTTGAAAGAACCAAAAGAAAGTACCAAACGAGACAAAGAAGGAAAGTAGGGTGACAAAAGTCATCCTATTGAGGTGTGGTGACACATTTTTTGTAAAATATCATAAATAGTTAAACTAGGATAAAATGGCTGATACTAGAAATAGAACAGGTAAATGTGAGTTCTTAAAGAGATGGTGCAAAATGTGTTTCATTTGCACTGGATTAATAATGTTTGTATGGCTAATTTTAGCAATCACAATTCCAATTAGATTAGCTATAGAAGAAGCTTCCATACTAAAGAATAATACAGAAAATGATAAGGGAACTAACATAAAGAAAGCAGATAAGTTAGAAAGTAATATAGAATTGCATAAAGATAGATCAATAACAGATTTTTCAAAGAATGTTTTTTCAAAACTATTGTATGAATATGTAGAGACCATGGATGTAAGAGATTGCTATGTTTGTATGCAATTACCTGCGTCTGTTGCCGAAGGTGTGACTTATCATCACCTTCCTTTGACGTATGGGATAACATGTAGTGTTTTAGCAAGTCTGTTTTTACAAAACAGGGAGATTAGAATATTATTATACTGACATAAATGAGATTTTTGCAGAAATTCCTATAATATCTGAACTAAATAAGGGAAAAGAAGCAAGAGTGTTTGATGAATACTTTTTAGAAGATAAGAGATTAACATTAGATAATATAGTTAAAAACAACCTTACCTGTGAGCTAAGAAATGAAGAGAAAGAGTTTTTAGAAATGGTTGAAGAGAGAAGAGTAAAGTTTCAGAGAAAAGTGATTGAGGGGATAAAAACACCTCTCTGGGCTTTTGAGGAAGAGAATCATGACAAGAAAGGGACAAATGCAGCTATGACTCTGGATTGGCCCCAACAGGGAAGGTTGTGCATTAGAAGAAACAAAACAACATATGATAACTATTTCGGTCATTGTCATGACAATTATAAAATTTTAGACGGATGGGGATTCAAAGGGGGAAGGGATCCTATATTTCCTGGGATCTATTATGTTTGTGGAAATAGAGCTTATTATAGGTTGCCGGACCATTGGTATGGATCATGCTACATAGGCCTGGTTTTTCCTAAGATATTTCATGTAGATAGAACAGAACAAGAAACACACGAAACGGGAAAAGCACTTATACGTAGAAGAAGAGAAAGTTTTTCAGAAATAATAGGTGATATTTTTGGAGCATTGATACCAGCAGTGGGAATATCTTTGAATGCATTGAAAATTCGGAAATTGTCCACAGTGGTAGATCGTTTATCTACTGATACTGCTGGAGGATTCTTGATGGTAAATACTGAAATGGTTGCCATGAGAGCTATGGTGATGCAAAATCGACTTACCCTTGACATTCTTTTGGCAAAAGAGGGTGGAGTCTGTGGAATGTTGAAAGTCCAACATTGTTGCACTTACATTCCAGATAAAAGTGAAAATATACAAAAGTATATAAGAAATATTACAAATTTGCACAAAGAACTTGTTCCACTGGAGGTTGAAAATGCCTGGGGAAGGCTTGGTAAGAGTTTTTCCTCAATATTCAATTGGTTTTCTAGAATGAGTAGGTTAATTATAGGGAAAATTATAATAGTGGCAACAATATTTGTTATAGTAGTATTGATAGTGAAATTGATTGTGATATGTATAAAAAGAAGAAAAAGACAATACAAAATAGAAAAGGAAAATAAGAAAAATAAGCATAAAGAAAGAGAAATGGGAGAAGTTGAGTTGGAAGAAATTAAAGAGAAAATGCACAAGAAAACAAAGAGACAAGATGAAAAAGATACTGAAGTGTAAAAGAAACTAACAAAAGTAATGTGGTAAAGAAATATGCTATCTGCCAAAAAGTTGTGTAACTTGAGTTTATGTGGTGATGTTAAAAATCACCAAAGGGGGAGTTGATGGAGCAGGTAAAATTAAAAATTTTAACCCCCTAATATTTGTAATAATTAATTAACACGAAAGTTTGTTGTAGTAATTAATCAACCATGCATGTTTATCATAAAGGGTTCATATTAACCATGCCATACATGTGCAGACTAATCTACTTACAGTTGTTATCGTGAAAACCTAGTCTTATTGATTTGCGTACTAATTAGAATAATCCTACAATATTTGTGCTTTAAAGTAAACTGTCTGGTGGCAAAATAAAGCGTTTGGTAAGTAAGGAAAGGCTTTATATGTTGCTTTCTGCTAGGTAATATTAATTGGGGTACGTAGAATGACGGGAGGGAAACGAAAAGGCTTATTTACTTTATTTCTAATCATTGTTTTGTTTTTCTTTATAAATAGTTCGCTTAGGCCCGTTGTGCCACAATATAAAATGGCCGCCGAAGTAAATAAACTAGAATGCGCATGCGTGGAAGTTGAATTAACCAGCATAGATGAAAATCCGATGAACCAGAAGGAGGTCATGTGACCGTCACAAGAGCTTCGGATGGGAGCGTGGTCAAGGCCGTGATGACCTTATTGCATCAATGTGTGCCAAAGAAAGCTGTGAGAAAGGCGTGAGAAGCTGAAATGAACTTTCGAATAGACAATGAGCTGTCTAAATTAAAAGTATCAAAAAGGATACAAAATGAGACTGAAAAGCGGATGAATAATATCATGAACGTATGGCAAAGAGTCAAGGAATGTGCCTTTGCAAGGAAGACTGATAAAACAGGATAATCGTTATGAGATGTATGCGGATCTAAATGGACCAATTAGAGAGAGTCTTTTCTACTAAGATGTAACATTTTTCACTCAGCATGCTAGAATTAGGGTATAAGAAGGCCTAGTTTGGGGGGAGCGAGCACGCATTATTTTGGATGCTTTTTGGGACGTTATGCTGCCGGTGAAGCTGCTGATTTGAGGAGATTATCATTTTTGATGCTAACTAAGGGAAGAATTGCGGTTCATATTTTTATTGAGCATTAGATTTATTTACTAAAGAAACCTTATTCTTCATTTTTAAATCTTTTTATTCTTTTTCCTAAAAATCCCCTAGAAAAAGATTGGGATTGTGACAGGAGCCCCATATAGGTGGCTTATTGGGAAGGCCTGTTTTTACAGAGCAGATAGATGGGCTTTTGGGAATTCATGCTGTGATCTGATTTCTTGCTGCAACAACGTCTATATTTTTACTGCTAATAGGTATGCATTGCAATTTTAATTCATTTCTTATAATAATAATACTGAATGTAATGATTTGATGAATAAATCTGAAATTATTTCATGCTCCTAAAATTTAGATAAATACTATTACATTTTAAACAAATGAGTCTGTAGTTCTTTAGCTCAATAATAAATGCAACTGTATTAAAGTTTATGGTGATTGAGCTGGTCTTAATCGCCCATAACTAATTCCTACTAGTTGGTCCATCGACCAATGAGCGGAATACCTTAATATTAGAAAAAGATTCATGTGTGTTTTAAAAGAAGGTATCCCGGCTCCTTCCAGCACTTTATCATCTGACTTCTCCTAGCTAAACGGACATATTCCGAGAGTGTGTGTGAATGGTTAGGCGGTTTTATGGGCCCCACCGTCATATGAAAGTAGTTGTGTGGAAAAAGGACTGTCCGGAGTAAGTAGGAGAAGGAATTTTATTGTTAACGCTGGATCATCTCCACCATTTTTTGAAAGATTTAGTGATACTGAAAGATGTTGTGAAAATCATAAACCACTGACTCTAGTAAAATCCAATCATGTAACTGAAAGTGATTGAGACTAGGCCTGGCAAGAAGATCCAGCTAGGAAGACAACCTAGACAGGGCTCCGCCGGCTCTTGGCACTCATGCCTGATGGTGGACTGATTCTCAATGACCGGGCTCGGCCACGGGACACTCATGCCTGATGGTGGACTGACTTTCATAGACCGGGCTCGGCCGCGGGGCACTCATGCCTGATGGTGTACTGACTCTCATAGACCGGATTCGGCCACAGGGGCACTCATGCCTGATGGTGGACTGACTCTCATAGACCGGATAAGGCCACAGGTGCACTCATGATTGATGGCGGACTGACTCTCATAGACCGGATTCGGCCACGGGGCTCTCATGTCTGATGGTGGACTGACTCTCTGGTATCTGACCTGGAGATGTGGAGAACAACCCTGTAGGTAGTCCTTCACAAAAGGGACTAAAGGTCACGCAGTGTTCCAAGTGAACAATGTTCCTTGGAGCACTTGAATTTATGAGATACAACCATATGACAATGAAAGCTACGAGGCCCTCCACATATTTCTTTCAAGTGTAAATGTGATTCTAACAGGATACCCAGATGTTAAAGTGAGGGTGTGGACAGTGCTTTAAATGGGCGGGTACTGTCCGGTACTGAGTACTGGCACTATTATTTTGAGAGGGAGAGCACCTGCACTTCTCAGAAACAAGCGGGTACTCTGGTACAGGGTACCTGCACTTCTATTTTTCCATTTCAAGCACTGGTTGTGGAGAATGTGCAATGGCTCAGGAGTGTGCAGTGTTTTTTATTTTTGTGGGGAGCACCCTTTAATGAGGAGGAGGCGACGTGCTCACCTGTGGCTTATATCATGGACTGTGGACTGGTAGTAAACTGGCCTCCAAGTCCCATTCGAAGTTTATATAAACCTGCTTTGCGATAGTGCCCTGCTGCATAATCTGCAGGGTGCCTGTTGTTATGCGGACCTACATCTCTTCCTCAGGCACAACGGGGATATAAATTTCATCCCTGTCCGTCCACCCAGTGTTATCCAGTGGATAGAGTAAATTTTGCTCATAAAAATCTTTGAGGTAGGACTTGAGAATGGTCTCTATTGAGCCAGCGTAGCATCAATATTCTATAGATTAAGAGGAAAGTCGTTTTTCCTGTCAGCAGGATGCAGAGCCCAAGACTACCTAACAGCCACCGCCTTAATTTGGGATTGGCAGTCTCTGCTGCCATAAACTCACTTCTGTTCTTCTTGCGTTGCACCAGTTTTGTGTTCAGTACTTTTGGATGGGGACAATTTCTTCTACCAAGAGCTTCCACTTCAGTTGCTGCAGACATAAGTGCCCCTGGGTTATAGCACTAATACTTCAATACCTTGATGTGTTTTTCAATTAATATCATAACTTACATCCTTCATTATCAGCAGTGAGTTTTCCTCAAAGTAGGCCTCTGATTTTAAATGGCTTCCATGGATTGCAGGAATGGGACTGCGCCCCCCCCCTCCCCCTCCAGCGCAGGAATAGGAGGACCCTGGTATGTGACTCCCCCAGTGCGGGAATGTAGATGAGTCTACGAATGATCACATTTCCTATTCCTGACCCAGCCCATGGGAACATGCTGAATGTGCCATGATGTCATTTCCCGACACGAGGACCATATTCAGCAGCGCCCGCATGTTGTCTGCATTCCGTTCAGAGCAGCAACCTGCATGCAGGAGGGAGCAGTGAGGGGGCTTTCTTGTTTTCACTCCCAGCTGGGCCCAAAACAAATCCTGATTTAAAGGGCCATCAGCTCTTCTTTTGTTCAGGTATCGCCCTGGTTGGGTGCTGTATGGATCCTGTCACCGAGATGCCAATGCAATGGAAGGAAATAAATGCACACAACTTATCACTTCACACGTACTTTACAGAAAGTTTGACTTGATGGCAGATCATTCATTTTGTTCCACCCCCCATGTAAGAGATGTGCATGCACCGTAAGAATGCAAGAGTTATCTGTGTGTATAAGTAATTGCACTAATAGGTATTTAAATGGCACCTTCCTTTTTTTCTACGATCCTTTTATAGCGCTACTCATTCCAATGTTGGGTGTCAGAGCGCTTTACCTCACATAGAGAGACACAATAAATCATACAAGTGTGTAAATCGACATACAGTACATGTTACATAAGACGGAGGTTATAATGGTAGGAATCGCATATCATCCAAGTTGTAGACATTATATGTTAAGAGTGAATGGTCAGGAGAAAACACAGAGTCGGGATATAAAATGTAAGGTAGTGATTGTGGTGGTCTGTACTAAAAATACTTTATAACCTCCCAAAGGAACACTTCTTTGCACGCCCAGCATAGCTTACATATGCACACAAGCTGACAGAGCAGCACAATTACAGGCATTCAGTGCACACAAACTGTCATCCATATGCTCAAAGGCCTATATACCTACAACCATACATGCAAAACACACCAACACACCTACTTGAACAAATACGCACACAGACCCGCAAACATGAGACACCCAGCAACACACATACTGACACCTATGCACATACAGAGCAAAGGACATAACGGATGTAATACATATAGGGGCATATTCACAAGGACTTATCGCCGAGTTATCGCCACCTTAACGCATCAAAAGTGGAGATAGATTTAACGCCCCATTCACAAGCGGGTGCAAACTGCAGACATCGCCAGTACTCCCGCAATAACTGCCGCAAACTTTATCTCCACGGGTGACACCACCAACTAACCCTAATGAGATGCAGAGTAGGCGTTCCCGTGCAAAAACTCACGAAAACACCACAACACCACTTTCACAACGAACTGCCAGATCTGCGATGCGAACCAAACACAGACGATAAGCCGCGGTAGCAGCAGGGAATTAACACCTGCCTTTTGCTGGTGTTAAGCTGGACGACTATCTGCAGTATGAAAGGGAGCCCAGCCAAGAGCCACATCTGAAGACCCACAGATGCCATGGAGCAAATGATCATGCAGCTCGGAGACCAATGAGGGCCACAACACCCACCCCCAGGACCCGCCCCTCCCCCCCGGACCACCACAGAGGCAGCGTACACAAAGACAGCGGACCCACCGTAAACGCACCAGATGCACAGACCTAACGCCAGAGGAGGTCATTGCCCACTACAGGCCCAAAAGGACAACCATCCCCCGCATCCTGACCCACATCGCCCACCGGCTGATGCGCGGACAACCAACATCCCTCCGCAGACAAAGCTGCCAGCTGTGCTGCACATGTTGGCATCTGGTACCTTCCAACCCACAACTGCCAGAGTCGGAGGAGTCTCACAGCCAGCCCAATCCAAGTTCATCACACCTGTCCTGGATGCCACCTTCAGCCTGATACCCCAGCACCTCCACTTCACCCACACTGCGCAGGAGCAGCTGAAGACCAAGCAAGGCTTCTACGCCATAGCTGGATTCCCTCACGTGTGTTGGGGGCAATCGACTGCACACATGTACCCCTCGTGCCCCCTGCCGACACTGCACACAACTACCGCAACAGAAAGCACACGCATTCCATCAATGTGCAGGCAATAGTGGACCACCGGGGACTCCTCAACAATGTTGTGTCCAACTCCCCAGGCAGTGTGCATGATTCATACATCTCCCGACAGTCCATCATCAACCAGCGCTCCCAGGATGGCACCTATGGAAATGCATTGCTCGTTGCCAAGTACCAAATGAACACACCACACACCTCCACTCCACAGTCATACAACTCACGGCACTGGCAATGGGCACGCAGCAAAACATGCCACACAACATGCCAACCGACCAGACACGACAACACGACTCCATTGGGAACCTGGGTTTGCCATGCACACAACCCTGTCACGGCATGGCACCACAGCCACACAATAGCAGAATGCGAGGTGAGGCCTGGAGCAGGCATGTGCGAGAGCGGCAAGTGACTAATGAATGAGAACCTTCCCAATGCCAGGTGTGGCGTGGATGTGCCGGACATACTTCAGTGTGCAAACCACGGAAATGGCTATGTGGACATTAACTGCTGGTGCATGGAGTGTAGTGGCCAGTGGACGCTACCATGTCCCCACAGGCTGTGGGGCAGAACGCGGAAATGTCGCTTGTTACGTCCCCCCTGTATGCGCGGGCAGAGTGGGTTGGCCCTGCGTACGCCAGGCCTGCGTAGGGGTGTGAATAAAAAGCCCGTTGCACTGGGCGTGGAATGGCCAACGTGTCTGCCAGGGCGGCGCCTCTCAGCCCGCCACGAGGCTGGCACCGTGCGTGGAGGGGCCTGCGTCCCTGTGCGCCTGCTGCACCCCGGGCCACTGGTCCCCAGACCCGTCATGCCTGCCCCAGCGCACCAAGGAGGCTCCGCTCACCTGCCGACACCGGCGTGTGTCAAAGAGGGCCCACCACGTGCCGGTGCAAGCTCCAAGCCCCAGTGCCGCGACCTTTGCAGCCTCCGCAGACCATCGCTGGCCTCCACAACGCTGGCCCACAGTACTCCTTTTTCGTTTACATACCCCACCGGCGTACTCTTCGGCCCAGTCGTTGGCACATGTTGTACTGAGTCGTGAGTTTTGAATGGCAGTGACCCCAAATCTGTGGCAGCGTCCACATCACTAAACTCCCTCCGATCAGTGAAGCCAAAGTCAGCATCGCAAGCCTGCGACACATGGTGCCACTAGCCCTGTTCAACGCAAGCCTGCGACACGTGGTGCCACTAACCCTGTTCAACGCAAGCCGGCAACAGTTGGATGAGGGCTCAGGCCTACACTGCGGTCCAGTAGGTCCCACATGTGGAACTGTGTCTTGAGCACAGAACGGCAGTGACCAGATGTTCATTGCAGAGTTTATATCACTGAACTCCCTTCGATCAGTGTCCCAAACCCTGCATCGCAAGCACACGACACGTGTCTGTGGGCCTGTGCTGACCGCTGTCCCCGGCCTACACTGCGGTCCAGTAGGTCCCACATCCAGCACTTAGTCGTGATTCATGAATGGCAGAGTCCATACCAGTGAACGCACGGAGAGGAGTAAGAGGAAGATGCAGCTCAGTCCGGATGAAAGCCGGATCCTCGTCACGGAGGTGACCGAACACTAGCAACAACTGACCTGGTGCCACTAACCCTGTTCCCCGCAAGTCCGCGTCCCGTGGTGCCACTGAACCTGAACTACGCAGGCCGGTGGGACCATCCAACGTAAGCCGGCGACACTCGGATGAGGGCCCCTGCTGACCGCTGCCTCAGGCCTACACTGCGGTCCAGTAGGTCACACATGTGGAACTGTGACTTGCGTGAGATATGGAGGAGTCCACACCATTGGACACACCTCATCGCAGGCGGCATCCCCTATCAGCACTGGTGCCACTAACTCTGTGCGCAATGAGTCATGGGAACTTTCTGGTTGGACTTTGGTGGCGTCTGAGTCCATGGCCTGGGGGTTGTCTGCATCATCATCTGGCTGGGACGGACTTGGTGTTTGACATGTGTCTGTTCAATTAATCTCCACCATAGTGACTGTTTCTGCGTGGTTCTGCCCTCTGCATCATGCCCTGGGGGTACACCTTCCACTGTCCACCGAGACACTCTGCGACAACCCCCTTTGTCATCTACGAGAACCTGCTCTGCTCCCGTGACCCTGCCCCAGTGCACGGCAAGTCAGCGGCCCGTAGCGGTAGGCCCGTGCAGGACGCTGTGCATCCGGGGCCACTGACTCTGTGCAGCTCAAGTCATGGAGCCTTTATGGTTGAATGGTTGTGTCCCTAACCATGGACACTGTTGTCGTATCTTGACTGCACCAGGCACTCCATGAATGCTGGTGTACACACACCCCACACACATCCAACACAGGTGTCACTCGACATGTGAGCCTGCTAATAAAAGTGGCCGGGCGCACGTGCCCGTAGCCATTCACACCATCTAAGCAAGTGTGTCAGTGTGGTCATTATGTCAGCATGATGGGCCCGAGCCCTGCAACATCAAAGTGTGCTGTCTTCAGCGGACGATACCATGTCACCTCAGCAGTGGCTAAGAACTTGGACATGTAGCTTCGCCCGCCCCCCCCCCCCCTGCATGCACAAGCGGGGTGTGCTGGTCCGGCGTATGTTAGGTCAGCGCTGGGGTGTGCTGATTCGGCAGGGGGATCAGGGCGTGGCTCTGGTCTGGCCTTGAGCAGGAAGTGCGGTAAGCGTGTCTCTGTGTTGGAGTGTTGTCGCCACCAGGGCCACAGTAGTCGATGTTGCAATGTAGCATGCACCCGGAGGGCGGGCCCGCACGTACAGGGAAATGTAGGAGCGCAAGACCGCTCGGGGTCTTGGCTCATACATGCCAAGTGTTATGTGTATCAGTCCTGCGGATGCATAAGTCAGATGCCTAGCCTCAATCGCAGCGCGATCACAGCCAGCCATGGACTGTACACCTGTGTCCGCCCTGTCCAGACCATTGGCCTGCACTCACGTGGCCGCACACCCTCAACGGCCAGCTTCACGGTGTTGTTGGCATGCCGCTGGACATGCGCAGACAGGCATGGCAATGGTGTGCCGTAGGAGTGCACGTGATACAACCGCGCAGCGCACCCAAGTGTGGGGGCTCGTGGGAGGGAGGAGCAGCTGAGAGGCAACGTAACACACAGTGAGGCCGCTCATGTGCCACGTGCTCGGCATATCATCCATGATTCCCTGGGTCGCAGACATCCCACCCCACCCATGACAGGCCTCTGTACATCTCCTGTATGCAAGCAGATGGTAAAGTTACTGTAGGGATGAAAGGTCCTTTGTCTGAACTATCAGGCGGAAGCACATCTGCAGCTCCGAGCTGGGACTTGCATGTGCCCAGCACCCCCTGACAGATACGATAGCATTTGCTGGCGACTCCCATACTACGCACTGCCCGACGTGAGACCAACGTGTACACATCCCACACACAGAAGTCCTTGGTCGTAGTTAGCGTAAGTGAAATGGCCTTCACACGTACTCCCACCCCACCCCAGGCCTGCACCACTTGCACACAGACACTGCTCATTGATCCGAGCTGTGGCATTTCATCCACAGGACTGGCGCGGGTCAGCATGGTGCCGCTTCAAGCAGAGCCACTGACGCAATGGCAGACCATCCCGGACACATGCACAACTCCAGTCACGTGGACCGGTACCGTGCACGTCTGCTGCATGTACTGGGGGCACTGCAATTGGCAGTGCTGCGGATCAGTTACCGGCTAAGCTTCTGCCTTGCCAACGTCACCTGCGTTCAGCCTGTGTTGCATTGTCGCTCGTGCATATTCGAGTAGACCATGGATGTCTGCCTCTCCAACGTAACGGTAGCTGACCTTGATTTCGACATGTGTGTGCGCCCCCTGTTGGCCCACGACCAGGAGTGTCACCGTGATGCCCGTTTATGGCATGCCTGGATGATTGGCATGCATGCTGGCAACTGGACCTGGGAGATTGCACGAGTCGTCGTGTGCAGTGACCACATTGAGCCGCTCCCCTATTGGGCTTTAGTGTCAATTGGGGCCAGGGGTTGGAGTCAGCACATCTGTCCGGGACAGCTGATGGGTTACATCGCCGACATGTTAGATGTAGTCGACAACGAGCTCATGTTGGAAATGTTGGCCTACGCTGCTGCACTCGCGTTCATGGACGAGTGACAACGTACCTGCAGCCACAACTGAATGTGACCCATTGCACGTGTCCCGGCGCCTGGTTGCATGTTGGGGATCTGGTCACATGTCCCAAGATGACAGTGGACATGGCTGCATTGGCCTGGACTCCGGACACATGAGCGGACAACTAAGGCGCGTTGGCACTGACTTGTGTGGGTGATGGACTCCCCCGGGGTAGACATGGGCGCTTTCCAACGTTCCTCATTCAGACATGCTGCTGCATTGGTCTGCATGTAATGACACTTCTCTTGGCCATACTAACACGCAATTGTTGATGAAGTTTCCGCACCTTCACTTGTCTCCAACTGTGATGAGTGTTGATATGTATGCAAATGTGTGTGTCACTGCCTATCTGGGTCACTGCCATACATGCATTGCTACCCCATCAGGGCTGTGGGTTGGTACTTGTGCATTATCATGTCCCTGTTTCGTGCTTTGCTAGATGCATATGGCCATTTACCGGCCACAAGTGGGTGCACTTGTGTCCTGTGTTCGGTTGTGCAAATGTTGGTGTTTGTACCACTTTGTGTTCGATGTTGGGGTGCTCTGCTTCCTGTGTGTGTGCTGCATTGTGTGTGAGATGGCCCTTCAGCTCTGATTTGGCTCACCCTTCTCCCTTTCAGGCAGTGTGGTTTTCACATCTGTGCTTGTTCAGTGGTGTGATATTGCCGACTTGTGTGACTTGTGCTCTTGGTTGGTGTTGTTACTCTTGGGCATGGTTTGTCTGCAGTTGTGCTGTGCTTAATTTAGCATGTGTGCCATTGTGCCCATCTCCCCCGTCCCCCCAGTCCCTGGTCGTTCCTCTCCCTGTTGCTGTTGTGTCTGTTGATTTTGAGCAGTTTCCGGTCCCCGACTCCTGCCACCATCTCCAGACTGATGTGGTGGACACCATTTCCTCCATGTTATTCAGCTCCTGGTGTGGCGCTGGACTCCCACCTCCGGTGTGCATTGCTGCCTTCTGGTTGTTGGCGTGTTTCTGCTTGTTTTTGCGTTTTGCATCTGTTAGAAATGGGGATCTCTAGTTGGCAATGGCTGGCGCCAATCTCCAAGAAGGGACCCCTCTTCCTAAGTCAGAGTAAGGGGGCTACACCCTTTGATAACCCCTGCTCAACCCTGTGGTAACGTAGCACGAGCAGACAGGCCTATCTCAGAGGCAGTGTGTGAAGCATTTGTGACCATACACAATAACGCAGTGAAGACACCACAAAGGGACACCACACAAGTAACGATAGAAAAATGAGTAGCTTTATATCAGTTTAACACATGGCTCGAAGACGATCAACAAGCCACAATGCACGTAAATATAAGTTCACTGAAAAGGCAATAAAGCACTCAAAAGCGGGTGAAACGAACTTAGTTCGAGGGCGGGATCTACGAGACCCGGTGATGCACAATGTACCTGAGGTTTAAAGGGTACGGCACGCAGCTTCGGGAGGAAGCAGCGATGATGACAGGCGGACTCGCAGCGGCCGCAGCTCCCAGCTGCAGTGGTCCGCAGCGTACACTCATGAGGCTCCTGAGGCGGTGATAAAAGGCGGGCTCTCAGCGGCAACAGCTCCTCAGCCGCAGCGGCCCACAATAGCGATGATTCTCGTATCACAGACAAATGCGGGCTCTCAGCGGCAACAGCTCCTCAGCTGCGGCGGCCCACAATAGCGATGATTCTCGTATCACAGACAAATGCGGGCTCTCAGCGGCAACAGCTCCTCAGCTGCAGCGGCCCACAATAGCGATAGCGATGATTCTCGTAGCACAGACAATTGCGGGCTCTCAGCGGCAACAGCTCCTCAGCTGCGGCGGCCCACAATAGCGATAGCGATGATTCTCGTAGCACAGGCAAATGCGGGCACTCAGCGGCTACAGCTCCTCAGCTGCGGCGGCCCACAATAGCGATGATTCTCGTAGCACAGACAAATGCGGGCTCTCAGCGGCAACAGCTCCTCAGCTGCAGTGGCCCACCATAGCGATAGCGATGATTCTCGTAGCACAGACAAATGTGGGCTCTCAGCGGCAACAGCTCCTCAGCTGCGGCGGCCCACAATAGCGATAGGGATGATTCTCGTAGCACAGACAAATGCGGGCTCTCAGCGACAACAGCTCCTCAGCTGCAGCGGGCCACAACAGCGATAGCGATGATTCTTGTAGCACTGACAAATGCGGTCTCTCTGCGGCAACAGCTCCTCAGCTGCAGTGGCCCACAATAGCGATAGCGATGATTCTCAGCCCGCGATCCCCGCAGTAGACCCAGAGGCTCTTTAATTCTTGACAGAGGCCTCACCTGCGAGTAGAACCCCTCTCAATAGGAATTCAGAAGGCGGATGGGTGAAGTCTAATGTCCCTAAGACTTCAGCAGGAGGCAAGCTCAAATAAGGCTTCAGCAAGATGGATGAAAGTTTCAAAGTCCTTTTCCTCTTGATACACGGCAGAGGTTCGTCTTGACATCCAGAAGTAACACACCCTGTAGGGGTTTCGGCGCAGATATTTATACCCCACAGGTCTTTGTTCTCAAAAGTCACAAGTCACTGAACCCAGCCAGAACCAGTTCGGTGTGGTCCTGGAGCACTTTATTTACGAGGCGGCATCCTGCCTTTGAGGAAGAGGGGGTCTGCCATCAGACGCACAGTGGGGGCTGGAGCCTTCATTTACCTTGCCAGGCCCAGCCCTGCTCAGACCAAAGGGTCACCCCTCCCCATACTCCAGCTGCAGATTCCGCTCTTCAACCCAGGTCGGGCTCAGCCTGCCGTGTCCCTCCAAGACCAGACATCCAATACACATAACAGCAGAGCACACTTGACGACTTAGGCAAGAAAATACCTACGTTCTAGAAGTGGTATTTTCAGACACAGAATATAAAAATAATCCTCACTAAAAGATGTATTTTAATATTCTGAGCTCAGGCATACTAAATTCGACTTTCCAAACATGTTCCTTGGGTCAGCTAGGATTATAGGATGTAATAATCAAAACTGCCCATTCTGGCCTAAGGGAACACATAGCCTTGCAATAGTGAAAAACGAAATGGAGTGTAATTCACTATCAGGACATGCCACACAGACCAAGGCAGGTCCTACCTTTCACATTCAACGCATCCTGCCATAGGGAGGACTTACATGATGCCAAGGGAAGGTTGAGGGACTGGGAAGTGGGTTCACTTTACAGTCAAAGAATGGCAGTTCTGGACTGCGCACAGACTCTGCGATGGCAGGTCTGAGACACACTTTACGCGCTGCTTATGTGGGTGGCGCAATCAGCGCTGCAGGCCCACCAGCCGTTCGGTCTACCAGCCCTGGGCACGCACGGTGCACTATACTCGGGACTAACAGGTAAATCAAATGAGCCAATTATGGGAATACCAATTCATCCAGTCAATTTACAATAGCGAGCATTCGCTCTGTAGCACTGAATGGCAGTGGCACAGCGCCCAGAGCATCTAACACCAGCAAACACAGAGGAGACAAAAAGCGAAAGATGGAAGGGAGACCCACGCCAATGGGGCCAGGTCTAACACGTGTCCCCTCCAGCTGAAATGTGGGGAGAACTACCCACCCACTTGGGGGTTCTCATCACTAAGGCGGAAAAATCTGGACAGACCATCAGCATTGGCGTGTTCTGTACCCGGGTGGTGTTCCACCGTAAAGTCCATCCCCTGTAGGGAAATAGACCACCTCAACAACTTTGGATTCTCACCCCTCATCTGCATCAACCATCTGAGGGGCCTGTGGTCCGTCTGAACCCGGAAGTGAGTCCCAAACAGGTATGGTCTCAGCTTCTTCAGTGCCCAGACCACAGCAAATGCCTCACGCTCAATTGCACTCCACCTCCGTTCCCGTGGAAGTAACCTCCTACTAATGAAGGCTACCGGTTGGTCTGGACCCTCCTCATTGATCTGTGACAGAATAGCCCCCACACCATGCTCTGAAGCGTCTGTCTGTACAAAAATTCTTTTGAAAAGTTGGCCGCCCGAAGTACAGGCGCTGTGCACATGGCAGTCTTCAGGGCATCAAAAGCTTCCTGACAGGTGGCAGTCCAGTTCACAATCTTTAAGTCTTAGAAGTCAGCTCAGTCAAGGGCGCAACAATGTTGCCATACCCCTTGACAAACCTCCTGTAATAACCCGTGAGTCCTAAAAAGGCTCTCACCTGTGTCTGGGTCTTTGGGGGTTCCCAAGTCAGGATGGTTTCAATCTTGGGCTGTAGGGGCGCCACCTGGCCGCTCCCAACCTGGTGTCCCAAGTACACCACAGAACCCTGCCCAATCTGGCACTTACTGGCCTTGATTGGGAGGCCTGCCCTCTGCAGTGCCATCAACACTTCCCAGAGGTGGCGCAGGTGGTCCTCCCATGAGGAACTAAACACTGCAATGTCATCCAGGTAGGCGGTACTGAAATGCTTCAGCCCAACCAACACCCTGTTGACCAACCTCTGAAAGGTGGCAGGGGCATTCTTCATCCCAAAGGGCATCACCCGGAACTGGCAGTGCCCATCCGGTGTGGAGAATGCTGACCTCTCCTTTGCCCCATCAGTCAAGGCGATCTGCGAATACCCAGACGTCAAATCAAACGTGCTGAGGTACCGTGCAGCCCCTAGCCGATCTATGAGCTCATCAGCTCTGGGAATGGGGTGCGCATCAGTCTTTGTGACTGAATTGAGGCCTCGGTAGTCCATGCAGAACCGAAGTTCGGGGGTGGCACCAGACGCTGCAGCTTTTGGTACCAGGACCACGGGGCTGGCCCAAGGGCTGCTAGAGGACTCAATCACCCCTAAAGCAAACATTTTGGAAACCTCCTCCTTAATGGATGCCCTAACCCGGTCAGTCACTCAGTAAGCCTTGTGCTTAACAGGCGGACTGTCCCCAGTGTCCACTTCATGGACACACCAATCAGTGACACTAGGCACCAGGGAGAACAGATCACTGAATTGTCCCAACAGTTGGCGACAATCACTCTGCTGCTCAGGGGTCAGTGTGGTGGAGAAGACCACACCCTCCACTGACCCATCTTGCTCCTTTGCACACAGGAGGTCAGGAAGAGGCTCACTCTCCTCCTCCATCCCAGCATCTGTGGCCACGAGCATGCCCACTTCGGACCTCTCAAAGTGGGGCTTCAGGCGGTTGACATGCAGGACCCGCAAGGGGTTCCGGGGAGACCACAAGTCCACCAAGTAGGTAACAGGACTCTTGCGCTCCACCACCTCAAATGGTCCGGCCCACTTATCTTGGAGCACACAGGGCTCCACGGGGGCCATGACCCAAACCTTTTGACCAGGCTGAAACTGAATCAGAGTGGCATTCTGATCGTGCCAACGTTTCATCTCTTCCTGGCTGGCTTCCAGATTTGCCTCAGCAAGCTTTCTGAAAAGCCGAGTCTGGTTCCTGAAGGCCAGCATGTAGCTAAACACATCCTGGGGAGGTTTCCTGGGAGACTGCTCCCAGCCTTCGAGTAGGAAGGCTCTGAAGCACTGGGGTACCACCAGCACACGGGCTGACCCAGGCTCAGCAACCTTAGGCTCGCTGTAAAGGAGGTCATTCTCCCAATAGATCAGATGTGACCCTGACTGATCACCTGCTGCCTGGGCTGCAGCCTGTCGCCGCAGCCCCTCAAGAGAAGGGCACGTTCTCTGCTGTTCACAAAATTCCTCCCTGGTGGGCCCTCCTTCCTGCCGCTAATGGGTCAGCCCAGGCAGGTCCCCCAGTTGTCTACTTGTTCCCCGGTAGGCTCCAGGGCATCCCCCTCAAGGTCTGCTCCCTCCTGGGCCGTGGGAACTATAGGGGCTGGTTTCCCGTGCCCCCTACCCCTTCTCTTTAAGGCAGGGGCCTAGGCCATACTTTCAGGCTCCAGGTCCTTCTGAACGTCCTTACTGGCTGCCATGGACCGAGTGGTCGCGCACGCCCACTCAGGCAGACCTAACATTTCCAAGTGAGATTTCCTCTCCACCGTAGCCCACGGGGAGTTCTATAAATGGTTGCCCAACAGACAGTCTACCGGCATGGCTGGCCTCACAGCTACTTGAAGAGTTCCTGAGATCCCCCCCCCCCACGCAAAGGGAACTTGAGCCACCTCACACTGGCTCTCAGAGTTGTCTGCTGACACTACTGGGCAGAATGCATGGGGGACAACCTGCTCTGGGGACACCAACCGGGAGCTGACAGCAGTCACACTTGCTCCGGTGTCCCTCAGAGCCTCTACCCTATAGCCATTGATGGTCACCCACTGCCTGTACTTCTTAGTGTTATCAGGCAGCGTGGGGTTAGGGACCTTCTCAAAGTCTCCTAGTGAGACAAGGGTCAATTCTACGGGATCCCACCCACCTGGGGCACCCATCTCCTCCCCTCCCAGGGCTACACTAGCAAGCTGGCGGGTTGGTGCATGGTTTGGTGCATTGAGGTCCCTCTGGGGACACTGGGGATCATAATACCGGTGGCCCACTTGACCACATTTAAAACAAGTAAGGGCCCCCCTATGAACAGGCCTACCTGTCGGGGGCACTGGCTTCTTCTCAGGGGGAGACTGGGACACCACTCCTGGGTTCCCTTGGGGATTACTTTGGGGCCCTCTCTGGAACTCCCTCTGTTTACCCCTGTCCCCCCCACTTCTCTGCTGGGGACCCTGCCCACCTTTGGCGAAGTCTCCCACATGACCCTTGCGAACCCGGGTGCTCACCCAGCGGTCCGCCTCCTCAGCAAGCTTCCTAGGGTTAGTTAGCTTTCTATCAATAAGGTGCTGGCATAGCTCTGGAAAACAGTTACTAGCTAAATGCTCCCACGCAAACAAATCATACAGTTGTTCAAAGGTTTCCACTTTGCTACCTTTTACCCAGCGATCCATTGCTCTGCAAAAAAAAGACACATATTCAACCCAAGTGGTACCCTCTAATTTCTTACAGGTTCTAAATCTCTGCCTGTACATCTCTGGGGTCAAACCATATCGCATCATCAAGGCCTCTTTCATATGGGCATACACCATCCTGCTCTCTTCAGGCAGATCCAACAGGGTATCCCTCCCATCACTCACAAAGCGTCCCCACAACCCCGCTCCCCAATCCTTCTCAGGGACCCGGTGGGACGCCATTGCTATCTCGTAGGCGGCAAACCATTGCCCAATATCCTCACTCTCATGGAAATCCTTGATGACATCCTTGGGTATATAAACTCTACTCTCGGTAGGTACTAAAGGTATGCTGCCACCAGAGGGGGAGATCTCTAAACTCTTAGCCTTGATCTCCAGCTCCCTCAATACTCTCTCATGCTCCAGTTTCATTTTCTCAAGTTCAAATGCTAACCGGTTATTCTCAATATCCAACTTTTTACTCTCTAGGTACTTCTGACCTTCTAATTTGGCCATCTCCAAACTATGCCTCCTATCTCTCTCCCTGTCCTCCATCTCTTCTGGAGACAGGCCCTTTGAGGACACGCTAGTACCTGGACTGGAAAGTGCTTTACTTCCCACTAAATCCACTTCGTCATCCTGCTGCCCTCCGGCATTCTCTCCCCCGTCCCCAGGCTCTCCCCCATTCCCGTGGGACTCCCTCGCCTCCCACCAGGCCTTTAGCGCCTTCTGATACTCCTCCTTCCTAGAGAGACCTGCAATAGGGACGGTGAATTGCTTGCAAAAAGACTTTAGCTGTTTGGCAGTGTAGGTTTCTAACCACTCTTCCTCAAAGGTGAGATCCTCCGAAGCATTGGATGCTGGCTTACCCATTGTAGAGATAACTGGCAATTACGATCAAAAAATAGAACAAGATCAACAACGTATGTGGTTGCGTTTAGGTCTGCACTCACTAGTGGTCTACACCAGTTATTGTATGTGGATCAGAAATGCAAGTCCTGATCTTCACCGCTGACCACCAATGTTAGAAATGGGGATCTCTAGTTGGCAATGGCTGGCGCCAATGTCCAAGAAGGGACCCCTCTTCCTAAGTCAGAGTAAGGGGGCTACACCCTTTGATAACCCCTGCTCAACCCTGTGGTAAAGTAGCACGAGCAGAGGCAGTGTGTGAAGCATTTGTGACCATACACAATAACGCAGTGAAGACACCACAAAGGGACACCACACAAGTAACTATAGAAAAATGAGTAGCTTTATATCAGTTTAACACAAGGCTCGAAGACGATCAACAAGCCACAATGCACGTAAATATAGGTTCACTGAAAAGGCAATAAAGCACTCAAAAGCGGGTGAAACAAACTTAGTTCGAGGCCGGGATCTACGCGACCCGGTGATGCACAATGTACCTGAGGTTTAAAGGGGCACGGCACGCAGCTTCGGGAGGAAGCAGCGATGATGACAGGTGGACTCGCAGCAGCCGCAGCTCCCAGCTGCAGCGGTCCGCGGCGTGCACTCACAAGGCTCCTGAGGCGGTGATAAAAGGCGGGCTCTCAGCGGCAACAGCTCCTCAGCCGCAGCAGCCCACAATAGCGATAGCGCTGATCCTCGTAGCACAGACAAATGCGGGCTCTCAGCGGCAACAGCTCCTCAGCTGCGGCGGCCCACAATAGCAATATCGATGATTCTCGTAGCACAGACAAATGCAGGCTCTCAGCGGCAACAGCTCCTCAGCTGTGGCGGCCCACGATAGCGATGATTCTCGTAGCACAGACAAATGCGGGCTCTCAGCGGCAACAGCTCCTCAGCTGCAGCGGCCCACAATAGCGATAGCGATGATTCTCGTAGCACAGACAAATGCGGGATCTCAGCGGCAACAGCTCCTCAGCTGCGGCGGCCCACAACAGCGATAGCGATGATTCTCTTAGCACAGGTAAATGCGGGCTCTCAGCGGCAACAGCTCCTCAGCTGCAGCGGCCCACAATAGCGATAGCGATGATTCTCGTAGCACAGACAAATGCGGGCTCTCAGCGGCAACAGCTCCTCAGCTGCAGCGGGCCACAATAGCGATAGCGATGATTATCAGCCCGCGTTCCCCGCAGTAGACCCAGAGGCTCTGGAATTCTCGACAGAGGCCTCACCTGCGAGTAGAACCCCTCTCAATAGGAATTCAGAAGGCGGATGGGTGAAGTCTAATGTCCCTGAGACTTCAGCAGGAGGCAAGCTCAAATCAGGCCCTTGGGTAGTTGCTTCAGCAAGATGGATGAAAGTTTCAAAGTCCTTTTCCTCTCGATACACGGACAGAGGTTCGTCTTGACATCCAGAAGTAACACACCCTGTAGGGGTTTCGGCGCAGATATTTATACCCCACAGGTCTTTGTTCTCAAAAGTTACAAGTCACTGAACCCAGCCAGAACCAGTTCGGTGGTGTCCTGGAGCACTTTATTTACGAGGCGGCATCCTGCCTTTGAGGAAGAGGGGGTCTGCCATCAGACGCACAGTGGGGGCTGGAGCCATCATTCACCTTGCCAGGCCCAGCCCTGCTCAGACCAAAGGGTCACCCCTCCCCATACTCCAGCTGCAGATTCCGCTCTTCAACCCAGGTCGGGCTCAGCCTGCCCTGTCCCTCCAAGACCAGATATCCAATACACATAACAGCAGAGCACACTGGACGACTTAGGCAAGAAAATACCTACGTTCTAGAAGTGGTATTTTCAGACACAGAATATAAAAATAATCCTCACTAAAAGATGTATTTTAATATTCTGAGCTCAGGCATACTAAATTCGACTTTCCAAACATGTTCCTTGGGTCAGCTAGGATTATAGGATGTAATAATCAAAACTGCCCATTCTGGCCTAAGGGAACACATAGCCTTGCAAAAGTGAAAAACGAAATGGAGTGTAATTCACTATCAGGACATGCCACACAGACCAAGGCAGGTCCTACCTTTCACATTCAACGCACCCTGCCATAGGGAGGACTTACATGATGCCAAGGGAAGGTTGAGGGACTGGGAAGTGGGTTCACTTTACAGTCAAAGAATGGCAGTTCTGACTGCGCACAGACTCTGCGATGGCAGGTCTGAGACACACTTTATGCGCTGCTTATGTGGGTGGCGCAATCAGCGCTGCAGGCCCACCAGCCGCATTCGGTCGCCCAGCCCTGGGCACGCACGGTGCACTATACTCGGGACTAACAGGTAAATCAAATGAGCCAATTATGGGAATACCAATTCATCCAGTCAATTTACAATAGGGAGCATTCGCGCTGTAGCACTGAATGGCAGTGGCACAGCGCCCAGAGCATCTAACACCAGCAAACACAGAGTAGACAAAAAGCAAAAGATGGAAGGGAGACCCACGCCAATGGGGCCAGGTCTAACAGCATCATTCCAGCTGTTCTGGTTTTCTTCCATTGTCCTCCTCCGCTCTCCGGCTGCATTCACCTTGTCCACGTTGGACTGCCATGTACAATGTTTTGTTGCCAATGGGGCTTGTGGGGTTGTGTACTAGCTCCGACTGCCTCCAATGTCCTTCGCTGTTGTTTTCTGATTCGTTTGTCTTCCTTTTTCCTGTTTTTGTTGTGCTTATTCCCACCTGCCGTGTGTGGGCCTGGCGCTGCTTATCGCTGCTTTCCTCATCACGAATGGGCTCATCGCACCTTTTTTTGCGTTGGGGATTGTGTTTTTATCTACGTCGCGGTGGTTGTATCGTGGACATTGGCCGCGTTTTCGGCAAACTATTGCATGGTACCGCCGTGTTGTGAATTCCACGTTAACACGGGGTTATTTTCTCGCGATAGACTGCGATGTGTAAAGTTGCGTTAACATTTTTTGGAGATGTTTAGCGCACGTTCCGGTGAATATACCCCATAGACCGACAGACAGACTTGGGGATAAACGGATACGTGTTGAGATTGATGGAAGGTGGGTGTACTACGGTAGAGGTCTGCTGGTGTATAGGTAAAAAGATGAATGAATGGTCAGATGGATGAATGGATAAGCAAGAAGATGGATGGATGGATGAATACGTGTGCAATTGGAAGGATGAATATGTAAATAGTAAACACATTAACCCTTTCCATGCTTATGACGGAACCACGCCGTCATGAGCCACGGGCGCCGTGTGCTCATGACGGCGTGGTTCCGTCATGCGGCTGCCGCTCCGCCCACGCAGCATTAATTCCCCGCCTGTGCGGGCGAATTAATGAGCGGGCGGGGCCGTGACGGAACCACGCCGTCATGAGCACACGCCGCCCGTGGCTCATGACAGTGTGGTTCCGTCACAAGCATGGCGGCGCCGCGCTCACTCCCCACCCACCCAGCGCCGCGGCGGAATTACCGCCGCGGCCAAGGGGTTAAGATTGCTCATATCTTTCAGTCTTTTGCATTAGGTTTGCCTGTGAGAGTTCAGGATGTGGCCCAATTCACGCCACCACATGTGAGGTGTTCTCGCATTTGTTAAACCCCAAATTTTCACTGTCAGTATATTACCTTCCTCTGCTTGAAGCCCCTGCTTGGAACATCTTATTGCCGTGTCATGTGTTTTTATTTAAAGTTTTGTCCCCTGGCCTTCCCCTGCCGCACTGACCTCTTGGCTGTGACACTGCACACATCAGCAGCCTGTGTAGTGGGGCTACAAGCCCCCCCCCTCTCACAGCTCGGCCCCAGTTCCACTGCGTGGATTGCACCATTGATGGCTGCTGGCTATTAAATCAAAATACAAACAGCCCATTTTGCTGCTACTAAAACAATTACGAGTTCATAAAAGGAAAATGGAGGAAACAGCACAGTTTTAGAATTCGTGATATAATAATCAATAGCAATTCAGCTCCACTCGGGCAGGTGACGTAACTTGACCCTGCTCGGTGTAAGAGTCTGCACGAGAGAGGCATGAGTGAGGCACGCGCTCCCATCGCGTGCAAAGCGCATGATGTATGTATTCTGTTTATCAAGGGCAGTGATCCTGGGGTTTCAGAAGATTGCATCCGGATAATTAACGCTTAATGAGCGTGCCTTGTGCTTCCTTGAGTCACCCAGAAGCTGAAGCAGGGCTGGTGAGCTGTGAGGTCTCTGAAACGACCAGCCATTAAAGGCTCCATTCTGCGGTGCACATGCTCAGACTCTTGTACGTCTTGTCACGGCCTCTACTAATGCCGCAGGAATGTCTCTGATGAATGGACTGCAGTCCTACAAGCTGACCATAGTGTTTACAAGCAGTCAATAAATGGTCTTTCAATGGGTCTCCTTGTCTGGACTAGAAGTGTTGTGGAGAATAGAGCCGTTGGGACATGAAGACAGGGACAACTTTAGCCCTGGAGCTTCCCATTGCATTAATTTCTGGCGCCCTCCCAATGACCTCATTCTCCACGGATCCTTCACTACCACTAGGGGTGGGCGGTAAACTCTGCTCCGCTGGCAGATCTTGCAGATTTTTGCCCCCTCCATGACTTCAGCAGAAACTCTGCCAAGCACAGCGTGGCAGAGTTTTTCTCGCACACGGCTCGCCAAGGCGAGCGAGTAAAAATGAGTGCTAGACAGCCACCTGCCTAGATTTCTCAACACGGGCGGTCGTGGCAGGTCGCTACCGCTCACGTTGGGAAAGTTGCCACTCACAAAAGCTGCTGCTCGAGTAAAAAATATACTGTAGCGGCAGAGAGAAGGAGCGCCCTCTGGCACACCGCGTGGTGCCGTTTGCGCTGATTTTACAGGGCAGAACAAGCTCCCGGCACTAAAAATCAGCACAAGCAGCGTGACGGTCTGGAATTCTGCTGCTCGAGCAACTCCATGAAATCTTGCAGAGTTTTAAGGTAACTCCGCAGAATTCAACAGAGTAAAGCTCTGCGAGTTCCGCCCACTCCTCACTACCACCCTCCACCAGTGCCCTTCATCTCTCCATAGCCCCTCGCTCACATATACTTTTGATAAATCAAGGGTCTTTAATGCATGCAAAATGCTATATGTTTGTTTGCCTAAAGGAACATTCCAAACTATAGAGAGTAGTCATTGGAACTCAGATGTAAAAACTTGAAACACATCACAGATGATGCAGGACAACTAACGACATTAGAAACTTGATGGGTGTGTGCTCCCCTTAAATGATGTGAAAGATTAAAGCCAAAATGCTTAATATCTACTTATATCTACTTTTTTTTACACAATCAAACTATATTCATAGACCTATATTAAGAAATTGTGTTATTAGTTATGAAAGATGTGAGTCCTGCGCAAGTAATAAGTCTGCCATTGTATTTTTACTGGGAACCAAGTACCCCATTTTGGCACTTGACTTCTCAGGGTAGCTAAGCAGAGTAGTTCAAACGCCTACTCAAGGGAGGTGTTTCGGGATAGCAATCCCAATTCTGGCATGCAACAACAACACTCAATAAATTATTGTACAGTCATTGACTTTTAAATAGGAAAAGTATGTTTATAACGCACCCTCCACCAAATACTACGCATCAATTTACAGATATATACACCAGGTAGATTGAAATAACTTTTGTGACACCCTCACATCACATTTCACCCCTAGTGGGTCCTGAACCCCATAATCCCAATGCCCTCCACCTATATCAGAAGCAACATCACATTATAGGAGGGTGTGGTTAGGCATAAGGTAGGCCTACTGGCTTTGTCAAGGGGTCACTATATCAATCAATGTAAGGCAGGCCTACTGGCTTTGTCAAGGTGTCACCACTGTTAAGAAATCAACCACATATTATGTTTCATGTTATAGCACCATTAGAATCAATGAGGACAATAAAGATATTCAAAAGTATAAGCATTGAAACGCTCATCAACAATATTATCAATAAAGCATTTGTATTTGAAGCAACCGCAACCATATGTGTCAGGGTGTTTCTTTTTGTTTTGCACTTGCAGCCATAGGACCAACAACAAGTAGTCCCCCCACACTTCCAAATGTAAAAGCAAAAGCTGCAGCTTTAGGAGCACTTGAAAACAAGGGGCAGCCACTCCTGGGGTAATGCAACCAGTGCCCCCGGAGCCTTTGGGTAAGTTGCTGTAAGTTAATTATGGGGAGGCTGGTGAACTCAAGCAACCCCCCCAAATATTAGTGGTGCCCTTGTCTATTTTCAAGCACTACAGACATAACGTGCAAATAAACCCTTGCCAGGCACTAAGGGCGCTCCACCCTGAGTGTGTGAATATTTAAACAGCTGGTCTTTATTTTGGTGGCTTCGCAGCTCACGTTTATTTTTCCTCTCTTTTCTTTGTTTAGTGGGTGTGCCATTCTCACCCGGTGCACTGTGACTGCTCAAATCACTGAGGGATGCAGGAGGAGCTCCCGGAACTCCATCCTGTTCCTTGGCCCCCTTCCAAGATGGGTGCAGGATCCGGCAGCAGTTCCTTTGTATCTGGCTCCCACCCGTGGCAGGAGCAATCTGCATGCCCCTGCCTGATGGGAGAGCAGGCAGGGAGTTCCCCCGAGATACAGGCACGGCTGGTGGACAATGCATGAGGATATAGATGGACTCCTCTCTTCTTGGTCCCTGAGATGTTGGCCTCAGGACTGAAAGTTGGCTTGGGGTGGGGGCCCTAGCACAACTCTCACACCAGAAAGTAATCAGATTACCCCATGGCCCACCCGGGGTTAATTGTTCAAGATACGGCAGAGCATCACACACTTGTTTTCTTCACTTTCGGTTGTTAAATGGGCAAATGTTCTAAACAGCATTTCTAGGGACTTGTTGAGCCACTTTTCTTCCTCCTGGGCTCATTTTGATCCTGGTGGCCAAGCCTAGTCACCAGGAATATTTTCAGCAGGCCTCCTAGCCTCTAAGGGCATTCTTTGTGGGGAACTCTGTTTGCTGGCTCCCTCCGCCAGCCTTCTCCTCAGCCTGGCTTCTGGTGCTCCTCTCCTGCTGGTGGGGACATCTTGGTCAAATCCTCCATGAACAGCTAGCAGAACACCCTCCTGCCTGCGCTCACCAGGTCCTATGGCCTAATGGCTGTCTTGCAGAGCATCTGGGGGACAGTTGAGTTCAGGTCTTCCCCCAGCTGGTCGTCAGGGGGCATAAAGAGGCCAGCACCACTGCCTTGGGAGACCCATTCTAATCCTGGGGGTCAGCTGTTAACAAAGTCCTTAGTCCATCTTGGCAAGGTATCAGGTGGCTTCTCTTTCCAATTTGGCATCCTTTGCGCTATCGTCACCTCCCAGGTTTAAGGTCTTATCAACTGCCTCTCCCTTGTGCAGAGGATTTTAAGTGGGGTGGAACATTTTATGGGCCAGGCACTCCTGTCCCATCATGCAATGCCACATCATCCATACATCTATTTCTCAACCCTCCTGCACAGCATTCAGGTAAAATCCAGCATGGAGACGTTTACTTTTCCATGGAAAGAGCTCCTCTCAGGGCCTCTGCTCCATCCCTGGCTGACATCACTGCCAGATTCCTTCCTACCTTTACTTCAAAGGCAAGCCCCTACTGTGTTGGCTCCAGAGGGTTGGGCTTTCTCTTTTGTTCATTGGGCCTGGGCTGATCCAGCCCAAGTACAGTGTGACATGATAATTATAAAAAGCAGATTTTCCTCCCCACCCCTTAATTTCCCAAAGACTGAGTCAAACACTGTTGATTGCTCCTTTAGTGTGGGGTGGTCTTTGTTCCCTCTGCTGGAAGCAGAGTAGTTGTCTTGCCCAGCATTGGGGACAAAGTCCTGGAATATGATTATGATCTAAGCTAGAGAAATAGGACTGTTCCTGAAGCACCTACGTTGTGGATTTAGTCTGTTGGCATTTGCAAAATTAAACTCTGTGTGCATGTTTTATCCCATCTGACACCTTGCTGGACTGTGTAGGCCTAAATGGAGAGAAACTGTACCTTAAGGCAGATTTTGCTTATATGTATAATACAGTTAAAGCACTACTAATGTTACACTAAACCCTACTGACCTATCTATAAATGCCCACTAATATAATAATTGCAAAAAGAACAATTGATGGACAGAATGCAGAACAATGTCATACATTCACCCCAGTACAAAGATCTGGGCGTAAATCCATCACTTTTTGCTCCCCATGCCATTTCAGTTTGAACCCAGCCATATGCAAATCAGTCTTGACCCTGCGCCCAATGGGAACAGTCCAGCTCGTCCCACTCAGAGTGACAAATGCAAAAAGAACAATTGATGGACAGAATGCAGAACAATGTCTTACATTCACCCCAGTACAGAGATCTGGGCCTAAATCCATGGTCTAAACTGGGGTGGTATGGTGAGCAAAAGAATGATGGATTTAAACCAGATCTCTTGACTGGGGGTGAATGGTTTGATTTGTTCTGCATTCCGTCCATCAATTGTGTGTCTTTTGCTTTCTCGCCATAAGTGCAACGTTTATGCACAGACGTGGGTCCCGGGCTCACTGTGCCAGTGAATTCAAGCTATCCTGGCTGATGAGGGGTGAAACCCCGAAACCGGTCCTAGGATGCTTGTTTCCGGTCCAGGGAGGACCTGGCTTGGCAGTTTGGGCTGGACTGTTCCCATGAGGCACAGGGTCAAGACTGATTTGCATATGGCCAGGTCTAAACTGGGGTGGCATAGTGAGCAAAAGAATGATGGATTTAACCCAGATCTCCTCACTGGGGTGAATGGTTTGATTTGTTCTGCATTCTGTCCATCAATTGTGTGTGTTTTGCTTTCTCACCCTAAGTGTGCCAGGTATGCCCAGACGTGGGTCCCGGGCTCACTGTGCCACTGGATTCAAACTATCCTAGCTGATTAGGGGTGAAACCCCGAAACCAATGCTAAGATGCTTGTTTCCAGTCCAGGGAGGATCTGGCTTGGCAGTTCGGACTAGACTGTTCCCATGAGGCACAGGGTCAAGACTGATTTGCATATGGCCAGGTCTAAACTGGGGTGGCACGGTGAGCAAAAGAATGATGGATTTACGCCCAGATCTCTTGACTGGGGGTGGATGGTTTGATTTGTTCCGCATTCCGTCCATCAATTGTGTGTCTTTTGCCACTAATATAATAAGACCTGCCCCAGGTCAGCACCAATCCTTGCAGAAACCCTTCTGCTCCTGCCTACCTGTGCACAATTACCGGGTTGCGCACTACAGTAGTCTCACACTCGCAGCCCACACATCTTACCCTAGCTGTGCCACAGCAGCCTTATCTTAATAGGTGGACACTGGCAGTAAACACGCTCAGTCAAGTTTAAGTGAGTTTACAGTCTGTGAGACTCAGGTAGCAACACTAAATGTCCAAAAACGGGTAGTCAAAAGTGGAAAATCCTGGTGGATTAAATAGGTAGAACCCATTTGCTACACTTATGCACCCCAAGTGTTTGTATGTAGTTTTGTTATGCTATTTAAGCAGTTCAATCACTGATTTCAGACACAGAACTCTTCAAATTAAAGGCACTCTGCAATTAAATTCTTAAACATTATAACACATAGTGTATTTTTAAATAACTCTTTCACACAGAGAAGTGTCTTGGATCTTTGGTAATTGGTTCTTTGCTGGAGATGGTCTTTTTTAGTGACAGACCTAGTGTTTTTTTAAGTTGATGGCTTTATATGTTAGTTAATTTGTAAAAACGTTTCACTTTTTCGGGAGACATTCTAATTAGGAGAGGATTGGCATGATTTGATCTCGTATTTGACAGTGATGAAGAAAGAGTCTCCCATATGAAGGACAAGTTATAGAATTTCTGAATGTATTTTGGGTAAGCAAGTTAGTAGAGCCTTACCGTAATCACAGCAGAAGATTACTAGAGGTTGTGTAGCCATCTTTAGATCATTGTTTGGCAGAAATGGTTTTCAATTAAGAAGTAGTTTCTTATCCAACATGGAGTAAGTCCAGGGATTTGGGAGTGAACATGGTCAAGTGTTGGAAACAAGCTGTTTGAATTGACTGTATCTATTGGTTGTTTAAGCTGAAGCTTGGATTTAGAAGGAGGAGAGAGACTTTAGTTTTTAGTTCATTTAGTTTCAAGTGCTTTATCTGCATCCAATCGTGTATGTGTGTTGAGCAATATGTTCGAGTCTAGAAATTAGAATTTGGGGTTATATTAATGTATAGCTGCGTGTCATTCACATACAGATGATAGTTAACACCGGGTCTTCCAGTAGTGATTCAAGAAGCTCAACATGGTAATTTAACAGCATGGATACCAGTATAGAGCCTTGAGGTACTCCAAAGGTTGCAGGGACAGGCTTGGAAAGTTTGTCTTCAATTTGTATGCATCGATCTCTGGTTCAGAAGTAGGATTTCAACTTTTTTCGTAATACATCATCAATCATTAACCTCTATTTGGGAACAAGAAGAAGAATGTTGTGAACCGTGTGTCAAAGGTCGAAGATAAAAGTTTGATTCGATTAAGAGAAAACTTTCATTTTTATCAAATATTTAAACAAGCATCAAACATGTTCAAGAGCGGAGTAGCAGTCCAGGAGGCAAGATGGCGGCTGTGTAGGTGCTGCAGTAGCCACCCACCTACCACTCCGCATTTTGGATAATACGCAGATATGAGGAGTATCGGGCAGAAGTAACAACTTCAATGACTCTTGTGCAGAATCTACTCAATTAATTGGGGACCCAAGCTTGGAGGGAAACAAGCGGACTTGGGTACACAAACTTACCAGCTTCTTCGCACTGTCTGGCTTGCCGTGGCCGATTGGCTTAGCGGCAAGGATCAGCTCTGGTCGTGCAACATGCCGCCAAAAGTGCCCAAACTCCCGAAGGCCCGCCCGGAGAATGGCACCTCTGGAGCTGCCGTGATTTCACGCGCACCTCCCGCTGTCCGGAAGACGCTCGCTGCAGAGAAGTCTGGGGACGCTACTCTCGCGGTCAGGCAGAAGGAGGTGCCGGCTGGGAAGCAGAGATCAAAGGAGCACTGTCCTCTCAAGGAGGCAGAGAAAATGCCCGTTGTGGAGGGCCCTGGGGGCGCTGCTCCCGTGGCTTGGCAGAAGGAAGAGGAGGCAGGGAGACAGAAATTCAAGGAGCAATGTTCTGGCAAAGAAGCGGAGATCTCCGCTAAACAAAAAGTGATTCCAGGCAAGTTCACAGGTCGCAGCAAGGCTGAAAGCAAAATGGAGACTACGGCTGGCCAGACCCCCTACAAACCTGGAGCAATATACACTGAGTCGCCCGCCATGGTTGCTGTAAGTACGGGACTTGTTACAAGTATTGTAATAGTGGAGGGGGCAGACAGGGATAACTTGGCCAATATGAATGACTCAAGTAATAACAGTAATAACAGTAATGATAAGGATGTAGAAGAGGAGGGAAAGGGGAAGAAAGCATTAGAGGGGGGGCCTGTTGCTAATCTTAAGTTGACCCAAACATTGTGCACGGGAACCCCAGAGGGTGGTGAGAAATTCTTCTCCCTAAATGAGGATTCTGAGCTGTCTGGCATATGTGAAAATGATGTACTAGCCACAGGCAATTCAGACGTAGGCACTGACAGCTCACTCTCCCCAATCCCAGTACCCAGAAACGGCTGTCATCCCAGAGAAGACGAAGAAGGGATAAAGGTGGGAAAGAATCGGAAGGAGTACAATCTGATTCAGGTCATAGCCCACTAAAATGGGATTATTCTTCTACTCACTTTTTAATTGACGAAGAAGGTCCTGCTGGTGAAGACGACGCGCATCGATTAAAGAAAGATCTATCTGAGGCTAAGGCAGGGTCAGAGCCATCTCCCTCAATGGGGCTAATATATTCTACCCTCAAGCAAATGCAAGTGGAAGCAAGACAGGAGCACAAAAGGGCTCATCTTGCAACTAAAAAGCTTCAAGGTGCTATTAGAAAAGTCAAGAAGACATGTACAGAAATTGCCGAGCGGACAACTGCATTGGAAGAAAGAGTGGTGGCCTTGGAGGCCGGAACCGAGTCTACTGTACTACAGGCTGCTGCCAATGAGACTAGGATGGTGGATGTTATGTGGAAGTTGGAAGACTTCGAAAATCCCCAACGGCGCAACAACCTTAGGCTTTTGGGCATACCGGAAAATGCGGAAGGAGAGGACATTAGAGGGTTCGTGATACGCCTGCTAAAAGAGGGTCTTCCAGAGCTAGCACACTGGGATTGGGACATGGAGGTGCAAAGAGTACACCGCTTCCCACTTATGCTGAGAAAGAAGAAGGGACTAGAAAACAATGAAAGACCTAGAGCTATTTTAATATTTTTTGGTAACTTCCTTCTTAGGCAAGCAGTCTTCGATAAAGCAAGACCGGAAGCGAGACGTTCAGTAGGAGGACATACCTTCTTTGTCAGGCCAGACTTCTGCCATATTACTGTCGAAAGAAGGTGGAGACTTCAACAATTAATCTTGCCTTTTCAAAAGATTGGGTGTGAGATTTACCTTCTTAGCCCCGCACGCCTCAAGGTCATCTACAAGGGGGCTGTTAGACTTGGCATCTTTTGGCATGTTTCCCCTGACGTTTTGCTTTCTGACCTCCCGGTTTTGACTCTGTTTTTGCTGGTGTAATGATTCTGCGCACTTTCGTCACTGCTGTCCAGTGGGAAAGTGCAAGTGCTCCTGTATAAAATGTGTTATGGATTGGTGTTTCCATGATTGGCCTATTTGATTTATGTGTCAGTCCCTAGTAAAGTGCACTGCGAGTGCCAGGGCCTATAAATCAAATGCTGTTGGTGGGCTGCAGCACTGGATTGTGCCACCCACGCAAACAGCCCGTAAAGTGTAACTCTGGCCTGCCATTGCAGAGCCTGTGTGCATCCTGGGGCTGCCATGTCGACTTGGCAAGTGCACCCACTTGCAAGTCCCTAAACCTTCCCTTTTCTACATGTTAGTCACCCCTAAGGTAGGCCCAAGGTACCCCTGTGGGCAGGGTGCATTGTATGTGAGAAGGTAGGACATGCCCTGGTGTGTGTGGCATGTCCTGATAGTGAATTACAGCCTATTTCGTTTTTCACTATTGCAAGGCTACCTGTTCTCCATAGGCCAGAATGGGCAGTTTTGATTATTACAGCTTATAATCCTAACTGACCCAGGGAACATGGTAGAAAAACGAATTTAGTATGCCTGGACTCAGAATGATAAAATACATCTTTTAGTGAAGTTGATTTTTAACATTCTGTGTTTGAAAATACCACTTTTAGAAAGTGGGTATTTTCTTGTCTAACCATCCACGCCTGCCTCTGCTAGGTTGTGTATTCCTTGTCTGGAGTGTGAGTGACAGGGGCTGGGGGATGCCAGGAGACAGGGTGAGTCAGCACAGGGCTGAATAGCAAGATCTACATGTAGATGGGTGGGAGGAGATGCACCTGGGACCTAAATAGGGCTGGGCCTTCCCTCCACAATGCTGGCTCCACCTCCTGTGGTGCGTCTGATGTCCCTGGCCTGCACTGTGAAAGGAAAGAAGGAGACTTGTCAACAAAGTGCTCCAGGACTGACCAGAACTGGTTTGGACCAGGCAAAGGCCTCTCTGCCTTCAGAGGACAAAGAGAAATTGAGGATAAAAAGGGGGACCCAAACCCCAGAAAATTAGAACTCTTTTGGATCAAGAAGACTGCCAAGAAGAAGAGCTGGAGAAGCTGTGAGGAGGAACTACCACTTTGCTGTGTGCTTTGCTGTGTTGGCCTGCAGTGGCTGCTTCTGTCTTGGGCAGTGAAAGGACTGGAACTGAACTTTCTGCAATCTACTTTGTGAGTGTCTCCAAGGGCTTGAGGTAGAGCTTGCCCCCTGTTCAAGAAGTCTCAGGAACAGCAAAGACTTCAACCCCGACGCCGTGTACGACGCCGCTGCCGACTCCGTGTCCTGAAGGCACCGCAGAGGGCACCGCCGCAACGCTGCACCGCGACCCTGATCTCACCGACGACGCCTGCTGATGCCGCCACCGAGCCGCTGCTCGCACCGCGACCTGTGGGCACCGCACTTCGCACCGCCTCGCTTCACGCCGCCGCCGTGGTATCCCCGATGACGCCGCTCCACGCCGGACTCGACGCCACTGCTTGCACCGTGGTTCGGGGGCACCGCTCGTAAGTTACACGACGCACTGCCCTCATCCCGCTCCGCAGCCTTGGCCCACCGACGCTGGTGCCATCGACTCCAGTTCGTCAGCCGACGACAGCGCTTCAGCAACGACGCCGCCGCTGCTGCACCGTGACCTGCCAGCACCTTGACGAGCACCGCCTTCATCTCACACCGCGACCCTGGTCTCACCGACGACGCCATCCGCCGCCGCCACCGAGCCGCTGCTCGCACCGCGACCTGAGAGCACCGCACGCCGCACCGCTGCACTTCGCACCGCAGCACCCGACGCCGGCCGACGCCAGCGCTCCTGACTTCATCAGAGAGGAGATCGATCTGCAACGCGTGTGACTTCGAGGGCCCCGACGACGCCCGCACCGACCTCCGGAACCGATGCCTGCGGACGCCGTGCTTTCGGAAGCTCACCGCGAGGTCATTGACGCCCTGCATTTCTGAAAGGTACTGTTTGCGGGTCTTCCCGACACCGTAGCTGACCCGCGACGCCGCGGTCAGCCAGAACTGTTTGGATTTGTTTGTTCACGACGCCGTGATAGCCCCGGACAGAGCTATTGACATCAAGGAACTGTTTTTAAAGACATTTTGAGAAGTAACTATTTTTGAAGTACCGTACAGTGGATTTTTATCGTATTTGGTCTTGTTTAAAGTATATAAAAATATTGGATATTTTTCTAAACTGGTGTGGTGTCCGTTTGTAGTGCTTACATTGTATTACTGTTGGTTTTGTGCAAATGCTTTACACACTGCCTCTAGAATAAGCCTGACTGCTCGTGCCAAGCTACCAAGGGGGTGAGCAGGGGTTATTTTAGGAGTGTAACTCCCTTATCCTGACTAGGAAGAAGGGTCCCTACTTGGACAAAGGTGCAAGCCCTTGCCAACTAGAGATCCCATTTCTAACATTGGTTGGTAGCGGTGAGGATAGGACTTGTGTTTGCACTTGACTTACAGTGATTGGTGTGCACTACTACCATATCGCAGACCATTACGTACCACTTACAGGTTCTTTTTCTTTTTGGCCTATTTTTGATCTTGCCAGTTTGAACTTGCTACTTCAACATGCCTGAATCAATAGCATCATCAATTGCATCAGTAGAAATTGCCTTTGAGGAGGATCAATTGGAAACCTACAATGTGAAGGATTTAAAATCGATTTGCAAGAACCTGAAAGTCCAGGTCAGAGGCCTCACCAGGAAGGAGGAGCTACAAAAGGCACTGAGGGCCTGGGTAGCAGCCAGAGGTGCCAGTGGGCAACCTGGCGATCTCAATGGAGAGGTGGAGGAGCCTGTTCCTAGGGTGGATGTGCTTTTGGGAGGGGGGGAACCCTCCAGGCCAGGCAGCAGTAGTTTGTCCCCAGAGGAGCTGGAGGACAGGCGGGAAGTAAGGAGGTTTGAATTGGAGAAACTCAGAATAGAAAGTGAGAGGGAAGAGAAAAGAATAGCCATGGAGGAAAGGAAAATTATGTTAGATCATGAGAAAGTGATTAAGGAGCTGGAGCTAAAGAGTAGAACCGGCTCAGATGGTGGCAGCAATTCTTCAGCACACACAGACAGGGTTGTACACATCCCCAAGAAGGTAGGTAAAGAGTACAAAAAGGGTGATGACATTCAAAGGTGGTTTCAAGGGTACGAGGCGTCTATTCATATGAATGGGGTCCCTGAGAGGAACTGGGGAGCGGGGTTGTGGCCTCTCTTTCCAGAGGAAGCTAGGGATACTCTGATAGCTTTGGGTAAGGGGCAGGACCTCACCTATGCTGACATGAAAGACGCTCTCCTCACTAGGTATGGGCTCACTCCTGAGAAGTACAGGGATCAGTTTAGGTCCAGTAAAAAGTCTGAGGCCAACACTTGGTTGGAATGTGTGGATATGTTCTGTAGGTCGCTGGATGGTTGGGTGAAGGGCAGTAATGTAACAGATTTTCAGGGGCTCTACAATTTGATTGCATGGGAGCACTTGTCTAGTCTATGTTTTGCAGATCTGCGCCAGCACCTAGTTGATAGTAAGCTAACTGACCCCAGGAAGCTTGCTATGGAGGCAGACCGCTGGGTGAGTACCAGGGTCCACAATAAAGCGTTTGGGGGAGACTCAGCCAAAGGTGGGCAGGGTCCCCAGCAGAAAAGTGGGGGGGACAAGGGTAAAACACAGGAGTTCTCTAAAGGGCCCCAAACTAGTACCCAGGGTAAAGGTTCCCAGCCCCCCGGTGATAAGAAGAGAGGGGTCTCTACAGGAAAGCCTGCTGAGACCGGCCCCCGCAAGTGTTATGCATGTGACCAGGTAGGTCACTTTAAGGGGGACCCCAAGTGCCAAAGGGGACACAGCCACCCACCGGTGGACAGTCCAAAGTGTTGGCCAGTGTAGCGCTTGGGGAGGAGGGGTGCCCACAGGAGGGTGGGGATCCCGCAGAAATGACCCTTGTCTCACTAGGGGACTGTGAGATGGTCCCAGGAAACCAGGTGCCCCCTAACACAAAGAAATATAGCACCTGGGTGACCATTAATGGGAACAGGGTAGAGGCTCTCAGAGATACTGGAGCCAGTGTGACCTCAGTCCGGTGTCACCTGGTCTCGGAGAAGCAAGTAGTCCCAGGGGCATTCCACCAAGTAGTTGCTGTAGATAACTCTGAGCACCAGTGTATGGTGGCGCAGGTTCCCTTTGAATGGGGGGTCTCAGGTCCCTTGAGGGTGGTTGTGAGCCCCACCATGCCTGTAGATTGTCTGCTAGGTAACGACCTGGAGCAGTCCTTATGGAAGGATGTTGAGCTCAGGTCTCACTTGGAGATGCTTGGGTTGCCAGAGTGGGCATGCGTGTCTACTCGGTCAATGGCAGCCAGGAAGGGTGATCAAGAGGACTTGGAGCCTGAAACAGTGGCCCAAGTCCCTGCCAAGAGAAAGGGCAGGGGCGCGGGAAACCGGCCCCCGAAGTTCCCACGGACCGGGAGGAGGCGGACCTCGAGGGGGACGCCCCGGTGCCTACAGGGGAGCAGGTAGCCGAACTGGGAGACATCTCTGAGCTGACCCATTGGCAGCAAGAGGGGGTCCCACCAGGGAGGAGTTCTGCAGGGAGCAGAACGAGTGCCCTACTCTGGAGGGTCTGCAGTGGCAGGCTGCAGACCAGGCAGCTGGTAATCAGTCCGGGTCACATCTGATCTACTGGGAGAATGGTCTCCTATACAGTGAGCCTAAGGTTGCTGAGCCTGGGTCAGCCCGTGTGCTGGTGGTACCCCAGCGCTTCAGGACCTTCCTACTGGGTCTGGCTCAAGACGTGCCTTTGGCAGGACATTTGGGGCAGGACAAGACCTTTGACAGGCTTGTCACCCACTTCTTTTGGCCCCAAATGCAAAGGCAGTCAGATGCACACTGTAGGTCTTGCCAAACTTGCCAGGCAAGTGGTAAGAGTGGGAGGAAGGTCAAAGCTCCTCTCCAACCTTTTCCTGTTGTTGGAACACCCTTTGAAAGGGTAGGGATGGATATTGTGGGGCCACTGGATCCCAAGACAGCCATGGGCAACAGGTACATCCTGGTCTTGGTGGACCATGCCACCCGGCACCCGGAGGCAATCCCTCTCAGGACAACGACGGCGCCAGTGGTGGGCCGGGCGTTAATGGGGATCTTTTCCCGTGTGGGATTCCCCAGAGAGGTGGTTTCTGATAGGGGGACCAATTTCATATCCAAGTATATGACATCCCTGTGGAAGGAGTGTGGTGTAACCTACAAGTTCACCACTCCTTACCACCCCCAAGGAAATGGTCTGGTGGAGAGATTCAACCAGACCTTGAAAGGCATGATCAAGGGTCTAACAGAACCCATGAGGCGTAAGTGGGACGTCCTCTTGCCATGCCTACTCTTTGCATACAGGGAGGTGCCTCAGAAGTCTCTTGGGTACAGCCCCTTTGAGCTCCTGTATGGCCACCCTGTCAGAGGACCTCTGAGTTTGGTAAAGGAAGGCTGGGAGGCAGCTCCCAGGAAAACTCCCCAGGATGTGTTTAGTTACATGCTGGCCTTTAGAAACCAACCTGCCCGCTTCAGGAAACTCGCTCAGGCGAACCTAGAAGCAAGCCAGGAAGAAATGAAAAGGTGGTATGACCAGAATGCCACTCTGGTCGAATTTCAACCTGGGCAAAAAGTGTGGGTCATGGCCCCAGTGGAACCTTGTGCCTTGCAGGACAAGTGGACTGGGCCATATGAGGTGGTGGAGCGCAAAAGTGACGTCACCTACCTGGTGGATTTGCAGGCTCCAAGGAACCCTTTGAGGGTCCTTCACGAGAACCGCCTCAAGCCCCACTTCGAGAGGTCCGAAGTAAGTATGCTCTTGGCGACAGATGATGGGGTGGAAGAGGAGAGCGAGCCTCTCCCTGACCTCCTGTCTACCAAGGAGCATGATGGGTCAGTGGAAGGTGTGATCCTCTCCCCTACACTGACTCAGGAGCAGCAGGGGGACTGTCACCAGTTGTTGGGACGGTTCGCCCCACTGTTCTCTCTGACCCCCGGTGTTACTCACTGGTGTACCCATGACGTGGACACTGGTGACAGCCCTCCTGTGAAGCACAAGATTTACAGGTTGACTGACCGGGTCAGGGCCAGCATCAAGGAGGAGGTCTCTAAGATGTTGGTGTTAGGGGTGATTGAGCCCTCCAACAGTCCTTGGGCCAGCCCAGTGGTCTTGGTCCCAAAGGCTGCTGCACCCGGTGCCACTCCAGAACTCCGGTTTTGTGTGGACTACCGTGGGCTCAATGCCGTCACCAGGACTGACGTGCACCCCATCCCCAGAGCTGATGAGCTCATTGATCGGTTGGGAGCTGCCCGGTTCCTCAGCACGTTTGATTTAACGTCTGGGTACTGGCAGATTGCCTTAACCGATGGGGCCAAGGAGAGGTCAGCATTCTCAACCCCAGAAGGTCATTACCAATTTCGGGTGATGCCCTTTGGGTTGAAGAATGCCCCTGCCACTTTTCAGAGGTTGGTCAATAAGGTGTTGGCTGGACTGGAGGATTTCAGTGCCGCCTACCTGGATGACATTGCTGTGTTCAGTTCCAGCTGGGAAGAACATTTACAGCACCTTGAGAAAGTGTTGATGGCTCTGCAAGGTGCAGGCATCACGATCAAGGCCAGTAAGTGCCAGATCGGGCAGGGTTCTGTGGTGTACTTGGGACACCAGGTAGGAAGCGGCCAGGTGGCGCCCCTCCAACCCAAGATTGACACCATTCTGGCTTGGGAGCCCCCCAAGACCCAGACAGAGGTGAGAGCCTTCTTAGGTCTCACCGGCTACTATAGAAGGTTTGTTAAGGGCTATGGCACTATCGTTGCCCCCTTAACAGAGCTGACTTCTAAGAAGCAGCCCAGGAAAGTGATCTGGACTGAGTCCTGCCAGAAAGCTTTTGATGCCCTGAAGGCAGCCATGTGCACGGCGCCCGTGCTCAAGGCACCTGACTTCTCCAAGGAATTCGTCGTGCAGACTGACGCTTCAGAGCATGGTGTGGGAGCGGTGCTCTCACAACTGAACGAAGAGGGCCTGGATCAGCCTGTAGTCTTCCTTAGCAGGAGACTATTCCCCAGGGAACAGAGGTGGAGTGCCATAGAAAGGGAAGCTTTTGCTGTGGTCTGGGCACTGAAGAAGCTGAGACCATACCTGTTTGGGACTCACTTCCGGGTTCAGACAGACCACAGGCCCCTCAGATGGTTGATGCAAATGAGGGGTGAGAATCCAAAACTGCTGAGGTGGTCCATCTCCCTACAGGGAATGGACTTTACGGTGGAACACCGTCCTGGTACAGAACACGCCAACGCAGATGGTCTATCCAGGTTCTTCCGCCTTAGTGAAGAGAACTCCAATGGGGTTGGGTAGTTCTCCCTACTTTCAGCTGGAGGGGACATGTGTTAGACTTGGCATCTTTTGGCGTGTTTCCCCTGACTTTTTGCTTTCTGACCTCCCGGTTTTGACTCTGTTTTTGCTGGTGTAATGATTCTGCGCACTTTCCTCACTGCTGTCCAGTGGGAAAGTGCAAGTGCTCCTGTATAAAATGTGTTATGGATTGGTGTTTCCATGATTGGCCTATTTGATTTATGTGTCAGTCCCTAGTAAAGTGCACTGCGAGTGCCAGGGCCTATAAATCAAATGCTGTTGGTGGGCTGCAGCACTGGATTGTGCCACCCACGCAAACAGCCCGTAAAGTGTAACTCTGGCCTGCCATTGCAGAGCCTGTGTGCAGCCTGGGGCTGCCATGTCGACTTGGCAAGTGCACCCACTTGCAAGTCCCTAAACCTTCCCTTTTCTACATGTTAGTCACCCCTAAGGTAGGCCTAAGGTACCCCTGTGGGCAGGGTGCATTGTATGTGAAAGGTAGGACATGCCCTGGTGTGTGTGGCATGTCCTGATAGTGAATTACAGCCTATTTCGTTTTTCACTATTGCAAGGCTACCTGTTCTCCATAGGCCAGAATGGGCAGTTTTGATTATTACAGCTTATAATCCTAACTGACCCAGGGAACATGGTAGAAAAACGAATTTAGTATGCCTGGACTCAGAATGATAAAATACATCTTTTAGTAAAGTTGATTTTTAACATTCTGTGTTTGAAAATACCACTTTTAGAAAGTGGGTATTTTCTTGTCTAACCATCCAAGCCTGCCTCTGCTAGGTTGTGTATTCCTTGTCTGGAGTGTGAGTGACAGGGGCTGGGGGATGCCAGGAGACAGGGTGAGTCAGCACAGGGCTGAATAGCAAGATCTACATGTAGATGGGTGGGAGGAGATGCACCTGGGAGGCTGGGACCTGAATAGGGCTGGGCCTTCCCTCCACAATGCTGGCTCCACCTCCTGTGGTGCGTCTGATGTCCCTGGCCTGCACTGTGAAAGGAAAGAAGGAGACTTGTCAACAAAGTGCTCCAGGACTGACCAGAACTGGTTTGGACTAGGCAAAGGCCTCTCTGCCTTCAGAGGACAAAGAGAAATTGAGGATAAAAAGGGGGACCCAAACCCCAGAAAATTAGAACTCTTTTGGATCAAGAAGACTGCCAAGAAGAAGAGCTGGAGAAGCTGTGAGGAGGAACTACCACTTTGCTGTGTGCTTTGCTGTGTTGGCCTGCAGTGGCTGCTTCTGTCTTGGGCAGTGAAAGGACTGGAACTGAACTTTCTGCAATCTACTTTGTGAGTGTCTCCAAGGGCTTGAGGTAGAGCTTGCCCCCTGTTCAAGAAGTCTCAGGAACAGCAAAGACTTCAACCCCGACGCCGTCTACGACGCCGCTGCCAACTCCGTGTCCTGAAGGCACCGCAGAGGGCACCGCCGCACCGTGACCCTGGTCTCACCGCCGACGCCTGCTTACGCCGCCACCGAGCCGCTGCTCGCACCGCGACCTGTGGGCACCGCACTTCGCACCGCCTCGCTTCACGACGACGCCGTGGTATCCCCGACGACGACGCTCCACGCCGGACTCGACGCCGCTGCTTGCACCGTGGTTCGGGGGCACCGCTCGTAAGTTACATGACGCACCGCCCTCATCCCGCACCGCAGCCTTGGCCCACCGACGCCGGTGCCATCGACTCCAGTTCGTCAGCCGACGACAGCACTTCAGCAACGACGACGCCGGTGCTGCACCGTGACCTGCCAGCACCGTGACGAGCACCGCCTTCATCTCACACCGCGACCCTGGTCTCACCGACGACGCCATCCGACGCCGCCACCGAGCCGCTGCTCGCACCGCGACCTGAGAGCACCGCACGCCGCACCGCTGCACTTCGCACCGCAGCACCCGACGCCGGCCGACACCAGCGCTCCTGACTTCATCAGAGAGGAGATCGATCTGCAACGCGTGTGACTTCGAGGGCCCCGACGACGCCCGCACCGACCTCCGGAACCGACGCCTGCGGACGCCGTGCTTTCGGAAGCTCACCGCGAGGTCATCGACGCCCTGCATTTCTGAAAGGTACTGTTTGCGGGTCTTCCCGACACCGTAGCTGACCCGCGACGCCGCGGTCAGCCAGAACTGTTTGGATTTGTTTGTTCACGACGCCGTGATAGCCCCGGACGGAGCTATTGACATCAAGGAACTGTTTTTAAAGACATTTTGAGAAGTAACTATTTTTGAAGTACCGTACAGTGGATTTTTATCGTATTTGGTCTTGTTTAAAGTATATAAAAATATTGGATATTTTTCTAAACTGGTGTGGTGTCCGTTTGTAGTGCTTACATTGTATTACTGTTGGTTGTGTGCAAATGCTTTACACACTGCCTCTAGAATAAGCCTGACTGCTCGTGCCAAGCTACCAAGGGGGTGAGCAGGGGTTATTTTAGGAGTGTAACTCCCTTATCCTGACTAGGAAGAAGGGTCCCTACTTGGACAAAGGTGCAAGCCCTTGCCAACTAGAGATCCCATTTCTAACAGGGGCCATAAGAGTGTTTCCCTCAGAAATACAGGCACAAGATTATCTTCGAGAAATTTCTGAGACAGGGAAATAGAAGGAAGTTAATGAAAATGGGTATTGGATTGGCTCAAGAAGGCCGATTTTGGTCCTTTCCTTTGTCTGTTTAAGATATTCTCCTTCTTGGTTGTCTGCTGTGTTGGCCTTCTCTTTTTTTTTTCTTGCTTTTTTTTTTCTCTATCTGGGTTTCTTTTTCAGATATACTATAAGTTATCTAGAATAATAGAAGGTTTTCGTTCCGCACAGCGGTTTCTCTTTTTTTCCTTTTGCGGAGCAATGGTGGGTGGCAGCACTATGCAGGAGGCATCACAAGGGTCCTCTGACCTATTTTGCCTAATGTTAGGGTTGAGGGTGGGTGAGGGGAGGGGGTGTGGGAGAGGTTGGTCCAGAGGTCTGTTCAGGATGAGTTGATATTACTAACTTTAAAAGGGTGCAGGGATTTGTTAAATATCATGGGAAAAAATGGGTAAGCTGAGAATAGCAACGATCAATATTTGCGGATTGAATAGTCCCCTTAAAAAACACAGGATTGAGGAGGACATTCGGCATCTTAGGGCATCGTAGTGTGTTTGCAGGAAACACATATAGAGGCTGGCAGACAAAAAGTGGCAGAACTTGCAGGCTATCAGTTAGTTTCTAATACAACGCAGGGAACACGGACAAGAGGAGTGGCTATTATTGCTCGCAAAAAAGTGGCTGGATTCTCAGGCTCTAAATCAGATCAGATGGGCAGGTGGGCGATCACTCAATGCAGTATGCATAATAAACTTTTTACTTTGTGTTCAGTGTACTGTTCCGTACTAGATGATCCGTCCTTGCTGGATTGGTTAAACATAGAATTGGTAAGCTGGCCACTCCCACTAATCTTATGTGGGGACTGTAATATTAATTTAAATTCCAACTCTATCAAGCTGGGAACAAGCCCATACTCAGGCCGTAAGCCAAAAGTGTTTCAGTCTTAAGTTAATCTGTGTGTGACTCATGGCTTAACAGATGCCTGGGCAGCACAGGAACCCCAGGACCCAGGATTCACTTATTTTTCTGCCCAGCAGCAATCGCGTGCCAGACTTGATTACTTTTTTATATCACACGGGCTTCGGTCAAAGTGTAAGATATCTCAATTTCCCCGTATTATGTCTGAAAACAACCCGTTGGTTTTAGAATTTTCAATACAAATACAGAATCCTCCAATATCTTGCTGAACTTTTGACAGAGCTCTACTCTATGATTAGGAATATATAGATCACATGAAAAATTGGATACCAAGATTTATAGCTGAAAATAGAGAGAGTGCAAGACTTGATGTTGTATGGTATGCTCTAATAGCAGGCGTAAGAGGGGAAACTATAAGATTTGGGTGGACAGCTCAGAAGAAGGAGAAGCAACATATGCAGGAATTATATTAAAAATTATTGGAAGTAGAAACGCAATTGGTCAGGGTAATTAGAGAGGGGGGAGATATAGGACAAGTGCAGGTTGAGGTGGCGTTATTGAAGTTGGCCATACTTGATATCTCGACCAAAAAAGCAGCAGGCAAATATATAGCTTGGCGGACTAGAATGTACGAATGTAGTGAAAGAGTTGGGTGCCTCTTGGCACTACGTACTAGACAAGCTGTGATTCAAGCGATAATTACGGAAATTGAAGATCCTCTGATCGGCTCAGTCACGGAGCCAGCGGACATACGGAGCTCTTTTCAACGATTCTATCAGAATCTGTATACTGAACAAACTAAATGTGGGGAAAAAGAAATCGAGGACTATCTGGCCAATTTACCTGGGGGGGTGCTCTCGGAGGAAGATAGGGAAATGTTGGAGGCTCCCATTACGGTGGAGGAAACAGCTAGGGCAATCCAGACACTTGCAAATGGGAAGGCGGTCAGCACTGATTCTATTCCAGGAGAGTTCTACAAAAAAATGGCTCCCTACTTACAAGAATTAATGAATGATGTTTTCTTGAAGGCTCAATCAGGTCAAGGGGCTCCAGAGTCCTGGAGGGCCGCTAATATAGTGGTTTTCCCCAAAAAAGGAAAATTGGCTAAGGAGTTGAGGTCCTATCGCCCCATTACGTTAATTAACAGTGATGTCAAAGCATATGCAGGAATTTTAGCTAAACGTATGGCAGGGGTAATAAAAAAACTGGTCTCTCCAAAACAACATGGTTTTATCCCCCGCCGCAGCACCATCGACCATATCCAACGGACAATTGCGCTCTTTGACGCCGCAGGAATTGCCGGAGACCCTATGGCGTAATTACTACTGGATGCGGAGAAGGCATTTGATAGGGTCTCCTGGCTGTTCCTGTGGGCAACTATGGGGAAAGTAGGATTCGGGAAGGGCTTTATCAAGGCTGTTGCAACAATGTATGAGAAGCCAATAACTAGAGTTGCCATAATGGGAGAAATGTCGGACCCTGTATTGATTAGTCGGGAGACCCGACAGGGCTGTCCTTACTCCCCCCTACTGTTTGCAATATATATTGACCCACTAATTAAGAAAATTGATCATGGCAGTACACAGTAGTGCGGGGGATAGTAAGATTCTTGCATATGCTGACGACCTGGCAATTATCAGCCCCAGTCCAACAAATACATTGGAAGAAATCGTAAAGGAGGCTATTGATTTCAGACAGATTTCAGGCTATCGATTGAACCAGAGCAAGACTCAAATCCTGATCAGCAAAGGGACTCAATTGAATAACCCTCGGCTAGTGCAGCAGGCTAAATACTTAGGGGTTGAGCTCCTGGCAGATGTGGCAAAAATTGTCGAAACAAATTTAGATCCACTTCTCCCAAAATTTAAAAAAGATTTTACTAGGCTCAATAATCTTAAGTTAACATTGGTTGGGAGGAGCAATGTTATCAAGATGCTGTTTCTGCCAAAAATCCTGTATTTTTTCAGAGCCATTCCTCTAACTATAAGTAACTGTTGGTTTAAAACCCTGAATCAGATGATATCGAGATTCTTATGGGCAAATTGCCAACCTAGGAGGGCACTAAGATTCATGACGCTTCCAAGGGAAAGAGGAGGATGGGGGTCCCCAACTTCCAGCTGTATCATTGGGCTTCAATAGTACACAAAATGGGGAATTTACTTATTGGGCAGGATACAACTCCCATCTCAATATATAAGCTGCTACTAGGTAGAGAAGCCAGGGATGCCTTCTACGATACACTGAATTTAACTATTACAAAAGGGTCAAATTTAAGACCCTGTTATGCGCTTTTAAGGTCTGGACGGCGGTCCGTAAAAATTTTGGTTTGGGATTAGTTAATGCCTATACCCCGTTATTTAAAAACGAGTCCCTTCCCGATATTTTTTGTGATGGATACATGAAAATGTGGTGGGAAAAGGGAATCAGGACAGCGGGGGATGTGAGGGATGAGACTGGAGTTAGACCATTTGACCAAATTAGGGATAAGTATGGACTGGAGAATAATCAATTCTTCAAATACCTCCAGATTAGGGATTTCCTGATAAGAAAGGTTGGGGGTCATTGTGGTTTTAGCAAAATAACACTACTGGAAGTATTATCCAAAGGATCAGTCACACTTGGCAGGATATATAAACTTCTGAATGAAATAATGATAGATGACTTAACCAAACACTATGATTATTGGCAGGAGCATTTACAAACTGGGTTTGGAGAAGTTGATGACTCATTACACTTAGCCCAAACATCCTTTATTGCAGCCAATCTACAACTCCAGTGTTTTAAAACTTGGTTTAATTTATACATCACACCGGCCAAGATTGCTAGATGGGGCAGCTCAGCTGGCACATCCTACCCTCGCTGCGGGTTCTATGCTGCTGACAGCCTACATATGTTTGCATCATGCCCTAGCTTGGATACTGTCAAAAGTAATGTTGGTGCAATCTTAGAATCCCAAGTTGGATGGAAAATAAATATGTCAACACAGTTAATTATGTTAGGAGTGGGCGATAATTCACTTCCAGAACAGATACGAGTATTCGTCTTTATTGCTATTACAGTATTCAGGCTATGCTTAGCCACTCACTGGCTTGATCAGGTGTCGCCATCCAGTCAGCAATGGTTGAGTAGATTTTTAGCGGTCTATTGACTAGAAACTGCAGTCTATGCTAGGAAGGGACACAGAACGCAGAAAAGAGGGTATGAAATTTGGGCTCCCCGATAAGATGGTCTCGTGATGGGGAAGAGGGTGAATCGTGAACAAATGGAGAAATGTTCGGAACATCCAGGCGGGTATATTTTTTGTGCATTTATGTGCTGCTCAGGGATATTAATCTTTACAATTAATTAATAATTGGATAGATATATGATTATATGTTTATTATTGCACTCTTTTTCTTTCTTATTAATAGATTGGACTTATTATTGATGGAACGGTGGACCAACGGGGAGGGTGAGGGGTGGGAAGGGTGGAGGAGGGTCAAATGTTTCTTTGTCGCTTCTGTATGTACATGTGTAATTTATATATTGTTGAAAATGCAATAAAAAACTGTTTAAAAAAAAATAATTCAAGAGCTCTGCTCACAAGCCATTCGGAGTATGAAAAGGTTTATTAACAAAAGAAAAATTCATAACTGGTGAAACACAGGTCCAGACAGCAAAGTGTTTTACCCTAAACCGCTGTGATGCTCCAGACACAAAAGCAAGAGACACCTTTGTAGTAATTTGTAAATAGTTTTGTAATGGGTAACACACCGTACAGCTAAATAAAGGAAACATACAGGTGTCTGTACACTGAGGTCATGAGAAAGGGAAAAGATGAACTTCAGTTCGTAGCAAGAATAACCCATGAGGTCAGGGTTTTAAGGGACGTCGAAGGGCTAGTGAAGGGTAATAGTTGCTATTCCTTCATAATCCCGAAAAATATCAATTTGAAGGCCCTTCTTTCATCATTCAGTTTAGAGTAATACTAAATTATATATCGCTTAGTTTTCTTTTCCTTTCTTGGGTACAGCTACCAAGACAAAACAGTAAGCTGTAAGATCGTTACTGGGAGATTGAACTAAAGCCTGATGGTATTGAAGGACATCAATAGAAGGAGTTGTTGAGGTTGCACCTACCACTTTGGTTCTGTAATGCTTGTAAGTTTAGCTTTTTATATTGCTAACCCAGATCGTTTCTTTCTTTGGCTATGTATTGTCTATGTTTTGGGTAGTCGAGAGAGTAAAGGTAATTATCCTAATCTATAACGCGGCAAATCAAAGTAGCCATGAGGAAAAACTGGTATCAGAGAACATCTTTCACACTGAAGTTCATGTTAATAAATATCTGTTTCATGTAGTTTTTTATTTTTGTTTCTTGATACAGTACCTCAAGACCCTAGGCCTCTGGTGGCAGACCAATTTACAAACTGGCACAGAATAACAGTAAGCAAACAAATGCAAGTCAGAAAACAGGAATCGAAGGTGATATCACCGAATGACATAGTCAGTGTTAGAGTTGGCATCCTTGGTGTGGTTTCCCCTAACTTTTTCCCTTCAGACCTGCTTTACCACTGCTAACCAGTGCTAAAGTGCTTGTGCTTTTCCCCCACAACGTGGTAACATTGGCTTATCTCCAATTGGTACATTTAATTTACTTATAAGTCCCTAGTAAAGTGCACTATAGGTGCCCAGGGCCTGAAAATTAAATGCTACTAGTGGGCCTGCAGCACTGAGTGTGCCACCCACTTAAGTAGCCCTATAACATGTCTCAGGCTTGGCATTGCAGAACCTGTGTATGTAGTTTAAACTACCATGCCGACCTGACAAATTACACCTCTTGCCAGGCCCAAACCTTCCTTTTTAATACATAAGTCACCCTAGGGTAGACCCTGGACAGCCCACAGGGTAGGATACAATTTATTTAAAAATCATTACATGTATTTTCAAGTTTTGCATGTCTTGGTAGTGAAAAACTCTTAAATTTGTTTTTCACTACTGCAAGGCAATATATCCCATAGGATAAGATTGGTATTACCTTATTTCATTTTATAAGTGTAAATTCCAAATGGAAAGAAATGACTGATTCATGTTTGATGTCACTGGAATCACAATTTAAAATCCTAATTTATGGTGAAGTCGAATCTTAAATAACATTTCAGAAAATGCCACTTTTAGAAAGTTGAATTTGTTTTGCCTTAACTATTTGGTGCCTGCAGCCTGTCTCTGGTCACATGACTGGGTGTAGTTGGCAGTTGGATTTTGTGTATTCCCCCTAGACAGCCACACACAATTGGAGCTTAGGTGTGACTGAGTGGGCCATCACTAACCGGATAGGAGGGAGGAGCTGGACCCAGCCTTACGTCCTGTCTCCATACAAAGGGCTACAGACCCCCTGTAGTTAGTCTGTAGTCAGGGCTGGCTGGGCAGGGCATCTGTGGACTTCACAGGCATGTTTCTAGAAGTTTCTCTCCACTTCAAAGGCATTACTGTGTAAAAAGGAAGGATCTCAGACACCACCACTTCAGTACACTTCTCGACCTGTGGATACTCTGCCAGGAAGGAGGACTACAGTGCTGCTGAAAGGACTGCCACTCTGCTGGACTGCTACGCTGCTGGGTTCCTGCTTTACTGACCTGCTGCCCTCTTGCCTTGGTGAGAAGGACTGGACCTGCATCACTTGAACCCAGACCCCAGAGTGACTCAAAGGGCTAGGTGGCTGGCCTCCTAATCTGAAGCCTCAGGGACATAACAGGCTTTTAACAACCTTGCACCTGCACCTGGAATCTGTCATCTGTGGTGCCATCCCAGTCCTGGACCCTTGAAGGTGGCATAAGATGCTTACCAGCGGAACCGTTGCATCTTCTCTGCTGAGCGGCGCTTCCTCAAGCAGAACCGAAGCATTGCCGCTACTGCATGGATTGGACCTGGCGCAAAAGGCCTGCATCGCCCTCGAAGTCCTCGAACTGACACATCACCGATGGCACAGCACATCTCCAGCCCAGGTCCTCACATCTTTCGGCGACGACGCTGAAATCTGCATCGCAGCTTCGCAGCTCCTCGTAACGACACATTGCCAGCTGTGCACTGCAACCCTTACTCCAGACTTCGCATCGCAAGCCCTGGTGACAGGATCTTCAATAACGACACAAAAGGACCTCACACCACAGTCTCGCCGCATCTCAGAAAAGACACATTGTTTCGACCTGGATCCACGCAACACTCCACAACCAGGATTTAAGGTACAGTGTTCAGTGGGCCTTTCTGGGTCCCTGTAACCGGCCCACGACCCATCGCGGTCGGCCTGAACTTGTGACTTTACCCAAGTCCGGCGCAACCAGATATGCCTTGTTAACGCTTTGTGCTTTTTGGTGTTATTTTGACTTAAAACTTAAAAATGGAATATCTGCAGTTTTACTTATTTGATTTTTGTCATTTTGGTCTTCTTTTATGCATTAACAATCACTCTATGTTTCTAAGCCTGATGTGAAATCTTTTTGTGTGGTTTTTCACTGTTTCACTATTTGAAGTGTTGCACAAATACTTTACACATTGCCTCTAAGTTAAGCCTGGCTGTTCTGTGCCAAGCTACGAGAGGGTGAGCACAGGTTAATGTAGGGTTTGCCTGGCTCTTTCCCTGACTAGAATTGTGGTTGCTGCTTGACCAGGACTCATACCCCAGTCAACCAGTAACCCAATTTCTAACAGTCAGGCAGGGCAGGTGTGATAGGTGGGTGAAGACTGCCAAAGGTGTCTTAGGAAGTGCTCTTTGAGGTCCCTTTTAAAGGCTTAGTTTAACGTTGTATTAGTGCTGCTGCATTCCCAATCCTAAGTATTTTGCCACAGTATAAGAGTTTGAGGGTGGAACACTTTATGGATTTGGCAATGTCCAGTTCAAGTAGAGATTGGCCTCTTATTTCTGTGTTTGACAGACAGCTGATGTTTTTATGATAAGTATTCAGGTTTGTTCATGTAAATCCATGTAGGTGTCAGGAAATCCCAAAACCGCTGAAATGAAACTCTCTTTCAGCATGCTGGTGGGCAAACAGTAAATGGGAACAAGGCGAGGAGCTCTTTGAGGATGGGAAAAGAGCGAGGAGGTGTTTGAGGATGGGAACAGGACAGGGAGCTCCTTGAGGATGGGAAAAGGGCGAGGAGGTATTTGAGGATGGGAACTAGCTGAGGATCTCTTTGAGGATGGGAACAGGGCACGGAGGTCTTTGAGGATGGGAACAGAGTGAGGAGGTGTTTGAGGATGGGAGCAAGGCAAGGGGGTCTTTGAGGATGGGAAAAGGGTGAGGAGGTCTTTGAGGATGGGCAAAGGGCGAGGAGGTCTTTGAGGATGGGAACAGGGCTAGGAGGTCTTTGAGGATGGGAACTGGCTGAGGATGTCTTTTAGGATGGGAACAGGGCACGGAGATCTTTGAGGATGGGAACAGTGTGAGGAGGTGTTTGAGGTTGGGAAAAGGGCGAGGACGTCTTTTGAGGTTGGTTGAGAATGGAAAAGTCACTGGTAATATGACTGATAGTCAGTTGCCTTTCAAATAGATCCAGATATTCTTCTACATAGTAAGGACAACTTGTGAGTAAAAGAAACTCACTTCTAATCAGGATATGTAAAGATATTAACAATAGAGTGGTTTCCGGCTTCTCCATAGTAACTGCTGTGATAAGAACAAGGAGCTCCTGGAAGCCACCCTCGCTTTCAGAAGGAGACAGGAATATGCTGTGGTAAACAACAACAGGATATACATAAAAAGAATAACTATCTGCAGCCTCAAGCCTTTCCTCTAATGAAGCTCTCTTTCAGTGACTGTAGAATATAGGATTTCAAAGAATGCTGCTTCAAGTGGTTCCTGGATTCCAGATGGTGCATAAGCACAAATTCAATTAAGGGAAATGAACGTTTCCTGGCATGGTCACTTTTAATTGACAATAATTGAATTACAAAAAGCTTGACTGCTCTGTTTCGCATGCACCGTCTGCTTTACTTTGTCGCTTCTCTCTTTCGCTGCAGTTTAAATCAGAAGAGGCTTCCACAGCGAATGAAATGCCTGATTATGTGAAATTGCACCGGTTCAGTGCAATTACGCAGTGATATGTGCTTGCACCTACCAGGTAAAAAATAAATATTTCCAATCTGTTGATACGTGCAAATATCGTTTTTTAAATTGGTTGGTGCAAAAGTGCACTGCCCCGGTGCAATATGTATTAAATGTGGTCAGGTGAAGGCTTCTGCATATGGTAGTGAGTTCCCTTGAAGGCCACGTCTTTTCCAGATATGGCAATGAGCTCCCTTTAAGGCCTTTACTTCTACCTCCAGATGTGGCAATGAGTTCCCTTCAAGGCCTTGACTTCTACCTTTGGATATGGCAATGATCTTCCTTTAAGGCCTTGACTTCTACTTACGGATGTGGCAATGAGTCTATTTCAGGTGTTGACTTCTACCTCCACCATACTGCTGGTTCCCTTCCCTGCTACCATTGTCAATGGTTGCATGAGGACTCCACGTGCCATGCTCCAGTCCTTGGCATTTCTGTTCCAGTTATCTCAGTTCAATCATATCTACTGAAGTGAACCATCACCGCAACCTCTAGAATGCTTGAGGTTGCTAAACAAAAACATAGGCATAGATCCCTGTGTCTACACTGAAATAAAGTGATGTAGTGACTTAGGGGCCGATTTATAATTTGACAGGCGGTGGTTTGGCAGTCAGGGTGCCTTGACTGCAACTCCACCCGCCAAGTTAAGAAATGACTGCCAAGCTGGCGGCCATATCTTAAACCATTGCTAGGCACCCCTGTCACATTCTTCTTAATGCTTTTTGCAGTTTGAGGCACGGCTCTGTCAAGCATGACGGTGCCGAACTGGAAACTGTTTTCCCGAAGCAGTATTTTCCTTTTGAAAATAAAAAAGACAATGCTCCTCTCGCCATGGGAGTTCTCTCCAATGGCGACTGGAGCATTTTGTAGTTTTCACTGCCCTTTACAGCCATGGTTTTCCTGGGGTTACAGGCCGTAAAAACTGACCTCTAATTCCACCCATCTAAATTAGATAGGTAGAATTAGTGGTCAACCTCCGACGGCACTTACTCTGTCAAGCTGTTGGAGCAGTTTAATCACAGCGGAGAGAGAGAGAGTAGCTTCCACTGTGATTGAACCAAAGATATGGCCACATTTTAATCAGAAGAGCTGACCACAGTCTTGGCGTTATGGACACTCCATTGCCATTGTGAAAGAGTACTCATACCACCAAGATATAAACCAGGCCCTTAGTCACGGTCTGGAATCCCTCTTACCATCTCACCTATCCATGCGCTCACTGATAAACGTACTCTCAGTTCACATTATTGAGCAGAATTTTCTCCAGAAATGTAATGGCATCCATTTGAAACCAACACTACCAGATGTACCAGATCTACCACCTAGAAAGGGGTATTGTGTGGAACTTTTTTTGGTCCTGTGGGCCATGGCAGGACCAAAAATAAATCCATACACTTGCAGTTTCAAGCTGGCCCATCTGGCAGTGCCAGACTGCCACTTTGCCCAAATTCCAGTCCAAGACTAGTGGCAGTGGCATGGTGCTATGCTTGATGAATCACACTCCAGGGTATCGTTGGACAATAAGAAGACATGAAGTCATTTTCCTTTTTGTGTTTGGATCTTTTATTGTATTTTTTTTAGTAACAGTATATAAGAAATAAGGGTGAATGACACAAATATGGAATCCTAAATATCATGTGACATGAATATTGTTTCAAAAAGAATGTCACAAAAATATTGTGTAGCAGAATATCGAAGTCAAGTATATTGCTTTTTGTATATAGCATAGTTTTGAAGAATATTTATTTTAATATAGAGGCAATAAATATTGTGTGTTAAATAATTTAGTATATATTACTTTTAATTTTAATTTCTAGGTATTAATATTATTAGCTTCATTGTTATATATTTTATAATATTTGTAATTTTAAATATTTAATTTGAGATGTGGGTTATTAATTACTTTTATTAAATAATTTCAAAATGTTCTTAATGTGATTTAAATCTGTGTGTTGTTATCTATTACATAAATATAATATTTGATTCGTTTTTTTATTTATTTAGGTACAATTTGTGACTTTTTAATGTTTATTTATTTTTTTGAATTTTATTTAGTAACTTTGATTTTAGTAGAGGGTTATTGGATTTGTAGAGGAAAAGCGCAGCAAGTGGAGAGTGGAAAAGAAAAGCAGCGCACGAGTGAGAGGACAACAGAGCACGGGGTTGGCGGAGAAGCAAATAAGAGAGACCGCAACATGAGGGTAGGGGAAAACCACACCAGTAAGAAAGCAACATGGAGCACAAGGTGTGTGTGAGTTGGGAGTGAGAAGCACATGAGAGAGAGAGTGCAAGCAGCACATGACGGAGAGAGCAACACAGAGCAGGTGGCCATGTATTTGGTAGAGACGAAGCACAAGAGCAAGTGAGCTGGAAACACATGAACTCTCATGAAGTACTCAACCAAAAAGAAAAAGTAGCTCCCTAAAAGTGAACAGTGGAAAGATACAATTCAGCCAATCAAAACAATGGTACAGAGGCTTTGCTCCAGGGTAGAGACAACACAAGAAGAGGAATGCAAGACAACAAATAAGATGCAAGTAAATGAAAGTGACAGCAAAGCCAACCAATGGTAAGCAGTAGGCAGGCTCTGAACCCAATGTAATGTTTTGGTAAGTGCACAATAGGTCTTTCTAAACCAATCAGTTTGCCCTCTCTGGGAGGTGAGACTTAAAAATGAAAGGAAGTGCAATGCAGCAGTGAAGAAAGATGCCTAACTGCCTATGTCACCTATAGCTTTTGGGGCATTTTTAAGAGACTTGCATGACTAAATGCACCACGTTGCCACAATTCCTTTATATATTCTTGGGGAATGTAAACTCTGAACACCATAGACATATCACTCTGCACTTCAAAAGTACTGGAAAGTTGTGATGTACAAAGCTGTGTTTGACCCTGTGTTTCAGAATTTTCTGTGACATTGAACCCAGTTGAGTTCTTGTGGAGGAAGCCAATCTCACTCACCTTGCTCTCCATGTGCACTTTGAGGCAGGTATTTGCATCGCACCCCTTTCAAAGATCACCAGCCTCCACGGGAGACTTAGAAGCATATTTATCAAAGCAGAACAAAGTCATGAAATGTGGCATAAAGTCTTGATAAAGTGTTTGCCATCCTGCGCAAAACGTTTTTATTTTTTAAAGTACCTTAAATAGCGCTTTGTACTGCTATGCACTGCTTTGCACTACTTAACATTAAGGAACTGTTCAGAGGGTGGTACCTGGATGTTCTAGAGCAACTGGAGCAAGGTTTCCAATGCAAAATCAGATCTACAAAGATTGTTAGACCTGGTCTGCTACAAACATCGAGGCTTCCTCGAATCAGGCACAAAGTAGGAAAAATGATTTTATTTCTCCTAAAATTTCACACATTGCATGTGTGCTGAACTGTACAGCACACAGGCAAAGTTCGAAGTTGTCTAAGCATAGGACTGTGTACTAAAAGGCTACGCTTCCAGTACAAAACCTATACGTCCCTGCACACAGGAGCAAGAGGTTATATAGACTCGCTACTAATTCCTCTTTAAACATACTACCATAACACACAAAGTAAGGAAAGTTTAGATTTTTAGAACACTGCCCTTTTTTATGTATATTAGAATTACTTTAGCTAAGACTTCACCCTCATTTTGTGGCAAGCCTCATCATCAGGCCTAGCTTCATCCATGGCATTGTTTTGTTGGGACAGGCGTCGACCAAAATATTGGTAGCTCTTGACAGTAAAGAGGATCTAAAAAGTATTATTCAGTAATGGGGCTGGGGCGGGGCAAAATTGTCTAGAGTAAGCTTGTAAGTCATTTAAGGGTGGTTACGCTTACAAAATTAAAACCTTTAAAAAGGTAGATGATTATAGGACACAATTATCCTCCCATCTTTTATTCAGTCAACATGTTTCAGCCTATTTAATTAGTCTCTTTGGGTCAGTAGGCCTTCGTCAGAACTGAGGAGATCCCTCCTGTTTTAGTCCTACCTCACTATAAGGATAACCAAAACTTTACGTATATTTGTAGGCGAACAGACGAACACAAAACATGAACACACGCATGAGATACTCACTTGTATCAGTTGTGGTCACTGGAATTTCCTGGTCAGATAAACGTATAACATACACGAAAACTTTAGTGTCATTAAAGGCTTCAGGTTGATATTACATGCAGATAAGTGAAACATTATAAAGTGTTCAAAAAGCACTGCACTCTGGAGGGAAGGCGGGTTTCATACATTTATAATGCATTTATGTATACCCTATACTACTAGTTTACCTGCCACATGGGAGCAAGAGAGGGAATCTCTCTCCGTAATCACACACTTTATAGTGGAAATAAAATCTCAGAAATGTCTTTCATAAAAAAAGTACTTTTTCGCTTAAATGCTCTTTTCAAATCTCTTGAAAATGAAAGGGTTCCTTGTGACTAGAAGGACCTGCTTCATTCAGTGACTGATGACTCTGTTTCTTGTGCACCTCTCTGCTACCCGAAGATATGGGGTGCAGGAAGCTGATAATGTGACAGTGCTTCCCGGGATTGTCGTCATGACGTAAACGTGAGCATAGGCATCATGGGGCAGATTTACAAGCCCCCTGCGCCACCAGTACGTCACTTTTCGTGACGTACTGGTGGCGCAGGGGGCTCCTCTATATTTACAAGGAGAGGAAAAGCCACCCTGCGTGACTTTTCCTCTCCTTGTAAATACGGTCCCTTCACACGCAGCACTTTGCGGTGAAGGGGCGTTCCATGGGTGTTGCAGTGGGTGTTCCCACGCAACACTCATGGAACAGGACTCAACTCCAGAATTACGTGAAATCGTAACTCTGGAGATGCGTCAGTATGCTACGCCACCCTAGAGGTGGCGTAGCGAGGCGCAACGAGGAGAAATGTTTTCATTTCTTCTCGTTTTTTCCTCTTTCAATGCGTGCTGCATTCTACAGCACGCATTGGAAGAGGAAAATGCCTGTAGTGATTGTTTTTGTGCAGGAAGGTGCCCTTCCTGCACAAAAACAATCTCCCCACGACGCAGGCATCCTTGCACCATGGTGCAAGGGTGCCTGCGCCAGCGCATGGCAGCAGTTTGTGCACCAGCGCAGGGGGAAGCACAGAGATGCGACATATTCTTGTAAATATGTCGCATCCCTGTGCTTTCCAGACTAACGCAGCACGGCGCAGCAAAATGACTTGCTGCACCGTGCTGCGTTAGTTTAACGTAAATCTGCCCCCATTTCTGTAAATAGCAACGCAGGCCTTAGGGCGCTGTAGGTCACAAGGTTTGTGGATGCCATAGTGCTGGATTCATATATGGTATTGAGAAAGCTTTATTTATTATCCATGTTATTGTATGTTTTACATGGTCTTGTACATCTACGTGTTTCTAGAAGTTTGCCATTATTATGCTTATGAAAAGCATGTTTGCCGTGATTATGCCTCATTGTATACAGTGTGTGTTTCTTTATAGAGGCGTCACTGAGTTATGAAACCCTTCTAAGTAGTGTAAACTCACATCACGCTTTTATAGATGCTCTACGATGGTCATCTCTTTGTACTCGTTGTTGCGGAATCAGCCTGGGAAGGGTGTGGGACAGCGTTGTTTAAGTGTTCATCATAATATGTTTTTTATATGTAAAGCAGAAAATGGAATTTAGTAAATTCCAGAGGATGCCAATGTTGAGGCATCTTATATGGGTTCCAAGATAATATATATTCATCTTTGTTCCTTTCCAAGAAGGAGGTTTTTAGCTGTCTTCTGCATGTTAGGTCTCCAATGTTTTTGAATTACTGTCCAATACAAGTCATTATCGGTTTTGCCGAGTTTGAAGGAAGTGATTTGTAAGGCGTGCAGTAACTCTCCTACATATGCTGTTGCTTCTATGTCACTTATGCATGGTTTGTTATGTCTTAAACCATACGGACATGCAATGAGATAGAGGACGTTCTCGGAATTACAAGATGTGTGTTTGAGTGTCAAACGTATTGGCAAAAAAAAATCATTTTTGCTGGCCCGATCAGGTGGCAGACACTACAGTTGCCACACGGATAGTGACCCAAAAACTGCAGTATTCTCTATCTGTTACTGGATGATGTTTGCGTGGTCTTGTGTTCACCAGTAGATACCATAAGTTTGAACCTCTTTTGAAAGAAAGCATTGTTTTTCCAAATGTAATTGATTGGAAGCCACAATTTGCCAATGTTTGTTTATTATCGTCTGTCTTTTATTAGGCAGTCTGCTATATTTTGTTACACAGATCAATAGATCACTGTTTTCTCTTCAACGTGTGTCAAGGACCGTTTCACATTCATTATTTCTAGAGTGTTTACTTGCTGTATCAGTCTTCCATCACAATTAGGGGGAAATTTACTAAGATGTTATTCCGTGCTTGCGTCACAAAAGTGATGCAAATCGGCGCAAAATCTATTTGTAAAATAACGTGAAAGTAATGCCAAGCAGCACCACATAGCGCTGCTTGGCATAACATAGCGCCAAGGGGGCGTCCCATGGATGGAGCATGGGCGTTCCCATGAAACCAAACAAGGTTTCTGATGCTAAACAATATTTACTAAATAAAGAAGAGAGGCTTTAGCGTCAGAAAACTGTGCCCTTTTGAAATAGGCGAAACAAAGGAGAAATGCTTTCATTTCTCCTTCCTTTTCCGACTTTGTACGTGTGCTGCACTTTACAGCACACATACAAAGAGGGAGAAGGGTTGAAGTCAGCCTATTCATAGTATTTTGTACTAAAAGGGTACCCTTCCAGTACAAAACCTATACTAGACTCACGGGGACACCCTTGCACTATGGCGCAAAGATGTCTCGTGGCGCACAGCAACTGATTTCAGCACTGGCGCTAGGGAAAGGGAAGGAGAGAGACATATTTCTGAAAATATGGCTCTCTTCTCTCTCCTTTTCACGCAGCGCAGCATGTGTGAGTGCTGCGCTGCGCTGCATGAGTAAGTTGTAAATCTGGCCCTGAATGTTTTTTATCTGGGGAATGCTTGTGTAGAGAGTTTTTATATCTATTGTAATAAGTAATTCTGTTGTATTTTTTAAAGGAATGCTTTATTCTAGGATAGTGCATCGCTCCAAAGTGGTCACAGAACTGTGATAAGAGTTGCAGTATGGACCTTATCTCTAGGACTATCGGTCATTAGGGGGGTGACCTCGATGGTGTGAGGATTTTTGGAAGGGTGTAGAAGTATGGTGTCCTGGGGGATTTATTGATTAAGAACTCTGCCTCTTCTTTGATACTCCACTTCTCCAGAGGCCTCATCAACAGTCTTTTTGATCACAGTTATTTAATATTTAGTAGGGTCTTGTCTGAGAATAGTATACTTCCCACAAATTATAGTCATTTCTGTCTCTATGCCACTTTTGTTCGTAGGGCAATGACACCGCCCTTGTGAGCTGGTGTGATCATCAAATTTTCATTATTTTCGGCTTTTATGTTAAAGTGAGTATTCAACACAGGTGCCTGGGTTTCAGAGACACCTCAGTCTTCATGACTGAGGGTGAATTCATGGACTGTTTCCTGCTGTTCAGTCACCCTCTTCTTGGTGATAAGGAAGAGCTGTCCTTCTCCTTTTACTCAAAATGGCGCAAATGAGATCTAATTCTAGGCTGAGTCTCTTCTTTAAATTTTGAAGTGTGTCGCTCAATACGAGAGGGCGCTAATACAAGGCCAGAAGAAAGACTGACCTGTGGGAACTTGCAGGGTTGGGTTGGCACCAGTAGCTTCACACATAAGAAACCTAGAAAAAGAAAGAGGACAGGATCAAAGAGGAATAGAAAGAAAAGAAGGACAAATGTAGGAAAGGAGGATAAGGAGACAGATGGGGGCTGACAACACTTAAAAAGAACTCTGTTTTGGGCAGTGGTAGAGAGAACGAAAGGAGTGCCGAGGGACATGCTTGCAAGGAGGTACATCCTAAAGAGACAGAAGTTTCCTCAAATTGGTTTCCCTGTTTGAAAACTGAGGACCGCTGACACAGAAGAAGCAGGATGAAGAGGAAGAAACCTCTCAACTGATGGCCGAGGCCGGCACTGGGGAGGACACCAGTGCTGCAGAGGAGGAAGAGGCTGTCAACGAGGATGTGTGGACTGAAGAGTGGTGGGCTTCGCCGGTGGTCACACATATTCCTTCCACAACCCTGAAAGACTATGGCTAACTGGGCGAGTCTCAAGAGACACAGAAAGAAAGAGTATACAGGCAGAATATGTTTTGTTTTTATTATTGTGGGTTTGAGAGGGGAAAATGGTCTTAACTAATTTCAACTGAGGGCCCAACACATTAACTGACCTATCAAGTACTTATAATTTTAAGGGTGTTTATGTTGTTATTGTTGAAAGATAGACTATCAAAGCAACATCTTCTCATTGTAGTATGGGGGGAAAGACACAGAACCAGATAAGGATCCTAGGACCTGGAACAGGTTCCTCTATTGCTCTTGAACTTGGTACACTTTCTTTTAGGAAACAGAAATACAGTTTCCACCACAACGTTAAGTTTAATTTCTCAGCCAGCCCAAAACAAGGTTCGCATAGGGATAGAGCAAAAACAAGCGAACAGCAGGAATTTGGTTTGCAATTGTTTATTTAATTTGATTACTTTTCCTAAATACTTACCAGATGTTGTCTCTGTCCTTCTTCAGAGGGAGTCATCGGCCGGAGCATCAAGCCACCTGTCTGAAAGAGAGAAAGAACCTGTGATCAATACCTGAGAGGGGAAGAAACAGATTCAACTCTAAAGATAGGTTCCTGGCTAAAACCTTTGTGATTGCACTAAAATAAATCACAATTGCAAAACGAATCAAACCTTAGCTTCCTAGACCATATTCTCACCCATCCCCGCACACTCTCAGATTAAATTTTGTACTTTTCAGCCTATAAACTTGACTATTTCCTCTGTCCTCCTCTTAGAAATCACCTGGAAGCTGACAGCCAAGACTCCTCGGTTTCTCTTCTGTGGTGCAATATGGGGCAGTTTCTGCAGGAGGCTCCGGTTGTCCTACAAATATTATATAATTATATTAACCTACATTTTTAATTAAGCTTTACGTTTCCTCCTTTGCCAACTCCCAAAGTGGATCAACCCAGGAAACCGGTTGATTCAAGTTTTCTGTAACAGGCTGGTGCGCCTCTGATCCTAACATTGATATGAAGCAATGAAATGGAAATTGACTTCTGCAACACTGGAAAAGAAACCTATTGTTTCACTCTTTCAATGCTCCTCTCGCCGAGAGCTTCCCGAGTCTGCCATGAGCTCCTTGTCACCTGGACAACACGTTTCCATCCTTGGCTTTTCAATTGCAACCCATTGTTGATGGGAGTTGTAGTCCATTTGGTTGAATGGAAGGAAGCCAAGACTACAACTTCCAGAGCGCATTAGGTTGTCAAACGAAAGCAATGGGCTGGGTACTAAGTTCCAACACAACATGGAGAGAAGTGGTCACCTCACTCCCAGGTAAACTTATTTGGAGAGCTTCTGATGTGACTTTGGATACATGGACCCGTGTACAGGTAATTTAACGTAGGGAAGACACCAACGGATCACATTGAAAGTCTGTTTTACTCCTCCATTCCTTTCACATAATTGGCGACCAGTCTCACAGACACCACTTCAAGACCAAACTAAGGGCTCTATTCACAAAGGTAAATTTGGTCATGAATGACCCCCTCTTTTGTCTGCCAGAAATTCACAATGGGATTGCTAGAGTGAGTAAGCCCTTATCCAGGGAAAAAAAATCTCCTCCAGCAGAGCTCTTTGCTGCCATAAAGCCAACTCACATAATGGACAATGGGCAGGGCTTGCCTTGAAAATTGGGAACGCCTACAGACATGGAAAACAACTCTTTCCCACCCCGTGAATGGTCAAAGATTTACTCCAGCGCTGGATTATGTAACTCTTCTTCCAAAGAGTAAAGGATAATGTGTCACAGTCACATTTGTTGGGGATGTAGGGAAAGGCCATTCTCCACAGGAAAAACAAGTTTTAGCAGTGAAGGGAAATAGTGCATTTACATAGGGAATGCATTCCACTGTATGGAGTTCCACACCATTGAGAATTCATTGCAAAGGGAATGAGAAGAGAAGTTAGGAATCACATGATTCTGGGAGGAATCCACATGGAAACCTGCTCCAGGCACAGCTGTCTTTGCAGATTCCAATGGGAGTTGGTGAATTCAGAAAAGTAGCAACTCTGCACCCGCACATTGGAGTAAATGCCAGTTTCTTTGAGAATCGGGGCCCACAACACTAATCTCCATCGTATAATGTAGTGCCAGATCACTGCTCCTTTGATCAGCAAAATATGTTTGGAGTCACACAGAGCTTTATTCACTAAAATGGCAATTTTCTGAAAATGTGCCTCAGGCTGTGATCACACTGGTTTGATAAAAGTCACCAAAGATGTTAATGCCTATTCAGGATATAACAAGAAGGCCACTGTAGTCACAAGGGTAATCACAAGCCACACAAGGACACCCATTCACAAGGGAAACCCCCCAACCCATCCATGTGATCAGCATCCTGATGTGAGTTGTTAGATATTACATGGACAATTTCTCGTGCATAGCTTAGCTCACTGGCCGACACGAACAACAACTGAGCATCTAATAGGCAAATCAATGAACCATTAACATGGTCCCTCCCATCCTCAAAAAAGGTTTTGCTAGTGCGTAGCCTTTTTGTGACATGAGAGTGTACTTCCACCCTGAGCCTTGCCCCACCCCCACTTCTGGCAGGCCATCACAGCTCTCCCACCGATGGAATGACCACCGCAAACCAAACCTGAAGGACATTTTAGAAATGTCACATCAGTTTTTATCCCAACATGGCTGACTCAGCCTTCTATGCTTATGAGGTGGGTAAAGTTAGTATTAATAATTCTAGGAACAGTGACACCTATTATTTACAGTGCTTAGAAATGGCAGAGGTTTGGTATGAAGCACTGTGTGGAAAAACAATTCTTTGATATTAGTGATGTGGCTGGGCAATGGAAGAGTAAGCATGCTACTCTTTAACCAAATTATCATCTACCACTTTAAGCTCCAACAAAAAAACATACTGCCAATCTGAGTCAGCCTTTTACTTATGGATGTCAGTTCGCCATAATGCCTGGGGTAGCGGAAGTGGCCTTTCACACCATTTGACCTTTATTTTCACTCACTCACCCACTTATACATACACACACATTCACACATACATACCGTCTCTCACATAAACACACTCTCGCAAGCATGCACACAACATGCATTCAAAACCATTTTGTACTTAACTCAGCTGCCAGGGAGGGTTATGGGATGGTCATATTCCAGCTAATTGTACTCCATTTGTATTCCACTAATAGTGAATAATATAGTATTATTCACTATTAGTATAATAAAAAAAATGACAGAAACAAGGAAAGGGGAGCCCCAATCAATGTCCCTAAGGACGAGTTGCCCCTGTGTTCCTGGCACTGATTTTGTCACCTCTGAGGCCAAGGGTTGCAAAGGCAGTTCCAGGGGTTGCAAGGAGCAAGCCAGGGGTCACAGATGTGACCCCTGGCGACCCCTAAGTGATGTCCATGCCTTTACTGACAACATCTCTCATTTTTGGAGTCTTAAAGCTTTTGTAAAACGACTGCATCCTAAAACTGATTGACTCAACTGACTGTCAGGTCTGCTCTTGTCTCTCTTTAAAAGTAAAACATACTCTCTGTCTTTCAGCATCTCTCATATACATAAGTAACAAGCACAAGACCGACACGTCACCTTTCAGTATTAACCTGACGTATCAGTAGCCTCAAAGACATGTCCTTGTGTGGAGATGCATTGTGCATAAGCGGTTCCAATGGGCTGCAATGGACATTGCATAGTCCTTGAATCAAGGAAGTTCTGTTACTGAAGCAATTTGTCAGTTCCGAGCGCACCGCGTCAAGCAGATGCACCGGTGCTGTGGGAGATACGCCACACCGTGGAGGAGATGCGTTGGTTCTGCTGAATCCACAGTTAGACTGGCAGAACACCTTCAGGCCCACTTCCAAGGGTCCAGGACTAGGGTGGCACCACTTGGGAGGGCAGGACTCACAGATGGCAGAGGCCAGGTGCTGGGTTCAAGGTTTTTGAAAGCATATCTCCCTGAGGATTATGATCAGGAGGCCAGTAAACTAGCTCTTGGAGTCACTCTGGGGTTCTGGGTTTAGAGATGCAGGTCCAGTCCCTCTCACCCAGGTATGAGGGCTGCAGAGCAACAGGTCAGCACAGCAGGGAAGCAGTCCTTCAGGGCGGCAGTACAGCAGAGTGGCAGTCCTTTCAGCAGCACAGCAGTCCTTCTTCCAGTCAGAGTTCACATGTCCAGAAGTGTACTGAAGAGCTGAGTTCTGAGGTCCAATATTTATACCTGATGCCCACTTTAAAGAAGAGGAGGTTTCTAGAGGTTACCACTCCCCCCTGTGGTGTCAGGCATCCCTTCCTCCCTGTCCTGGCCCAGCTTGTCTGGGGTCACAAAAGACCATTTTCAAACCCTACATGCGAGTGCTCAGATAGAGCCTTTGTGATTTGCAAGTATGGTAGGTGGCAGCTCCCCCCCCCTCATTTACTTAGAGTGGCCCATCCTGCCAACACTTAGCTTCTCTTTGTCTCACTGTCAGGGCCGGACTGGGAACTGAAACCGGCCCTGGCAAAGTACTCAGCCGCCCCCCCCTGGCGGGGAGGTGAGGGGTGCGGCCGAGCAGTTTGCTAGTGTTGGTTTCGTCTGATTTTGTTACAGGGGGCCGATATTGCCGGCCCCCGGTAACAAAAACAGCCTCCCAGGGGCCCAAAACTAGGCCCCGCCCTGGCGGCCCACCCGGGAGACGCCCGGTGCCCGCTACGGTCAGTCCGGCCCTGTTCACTGTCTGGGAGCAATACACATGGACCAACTGTCAGCTACACCTTGTCGTGGGATCCAGGAACAGGCTGCAGGCAATCCAAATGGTTAGGACAAGAAAATGCAAACTTTCTAAAAGTGGAATTTTCAGAATTGTGACTAAAAAGCTGACTTTATTATTAAAGAGTGCTTTTAATTACAATTCTTCAGGCACCAAACTCAGCCTGTCTACCTGCTCCCATTTGGAAGCTACAGCTTATTAAACGTAATAATGTTATACTATGGGAGAGGCAGGCCTTGCCATAGTGAAAACTAATTTAAGTGTTTTTCACTACCAGGACATATAAAACTTAAACATTCATGTCCTGCTTTTTAAGTACATTGACCCCTGCCCTATGGGCTGTTTAAGACCTACCCTAGGAGTGCCTTATATGTATTAAAAAAGGAAGGTTTGGGCATGGGAAAACATTTATTTTTCCAAGTTGAAATGGCAGTTTACAACTACACACACAGGCTGCAGTGGCAGGCCTGAAACATGTTTGCAGGACTACTTAAGTGGGTGGCACAATGAGTGCTGCAGGCCCACTAGTAGGATTTAATTTACAGGCCCTTGGTACATATAGAACCACTTTACTAGGGACTTATAAGTAAATTAAAGAGGCCGATTGGGTGTAAGCCAATTCTATCATGTTTAAAGGAGGGAGCACAAGCATTTTAGCACTGGCTAGCAGTGGTAAAGTGTGCAGGGTCCTAAAACCCAACAAAAATGGGATCAGAAAACATTCAGAAAGGGTGAAGACAAAACGTTTGGGGATTACTCTGCAGAAAGGGCCAAGTCCAACAGGCAGGTTGTGATTGGCAACCACCTGTGGCATAAAATTCAGAGATAAAGGCCTTCAAGGGACAGAAAAGCTCTTACTTTGCATCTGCATTCTCAAACCGGAAACCTTTTTTTTTTAAAGCAGTACATTTATATTAAAGTACAGGTGCTGCTTTAAAAAAATGTTTCCCATTTGGGAAGACATCAAGTGGAGTAGGCAGTGACCCACTGCCTGCTCCCCTGAAGCTCCGATACCTGAAGCATCTGTACCGAAACAACTACCGGAGAGGAAGATGTCCCACAGGGACATCTTCTTCTTTGCAACTCCAATACCACCCCGCTTTAGTAGTCAGTATCTGGTCAATGGCTTGCAATCATAATGTGGTCACAAACTATTGATACATCCCTTTTCTAATCGCAGATAAGAGGGGGACTCATTTCTTGCTCCCTCTTATTTGTAATTTGGAAAGGGCTGCAAAAGCCCTTTTATGAGTCGGAAAAAGATTTCTGACACATAAAACAGCTTTTGTAAACAGTAAAAATATATTTTGTGGGCACAATACTTGTCATTTTGCAAGTTGTAGGCTTTATGACCAAAAAGTACCTTTGTACACTAGAACCTAAATGTGGTCTACTGTTTACTGTTAAATCCAAACAGAGCTCTTTAGTGACCACTGGCTCATCCTCCAAGAATATGACCTCATAGCTCGCCAGTTGGGGCACCTGGTTGTATTCTGAACAAAAGATGATCAATTCTTTGTGTCTGCATTAAAGGTCATGGTAATGTATTTATAGTGTGCTAACTCCACCATGTACCTCAACATTGACAGTCAACATGCTTTTATTTTTATATCTCAAAATTACTTGGAGAGTTTAGGGATATAAGCATTTCACTCCAGAGTGTGTGTCAAGAGTGTTCTGTTGCAGGAGCACACCATAACATTTAAAGGATACCAGTCTAATGTGACTTACACTCTAAAAGAGTAGCAACAGGTAAGTGCAATCTTTCACTAGTTTGCTCTGGTATTCATCTTGTATGTTAATGTAATATTACATTGTGTTAGTTGATCCCATTAATTATCTAGTTTCTCAGAAAGTCCCTTTCTGTCCAGGCCTATCACAGTGGATATGGTAGGGCATCTACAGGCAGGATAATCAGAGAGCCCACACACATAGAATAAATATTTGATGACTTTCAAAGGCTCTGTTTAAATATTAATGTACTTTTTAATGTATTCTCTTGCAGATACAATGAGCTCAGCAGCGTCAATATCTGATGGGCATTGTGTGCTTGTTGGATCAGCTGCTGGTGCTGAGGCTTTGCCTTTCTTGCCCTGCAGAACACACCTGTCTGTTTCTGTTCTTGCTTCAATCGCCCCCCCATGCTCCCTGCGGCTTCTAATAACTAATAAATGCATAGAATATTCAAGTGATTTTTCACAGCAACCAAATCCTGCTAATAGATGCAGCCTGATCTTCATGGGCTCACGCGCTGACTCAGCAAAGAAATAGGATGTTCTGTGTTTCTGGGAACTTATCATTAATATTTGAGATGGTGGTGAATATATCAATGTTACCACAGTACATCTGCTGACACAATGAGCCATGTTCCTGCTCACATTTCAGAAAAGGCATTAGCCTGGCTGCGCAGAGGACGGGAAGAAAGAGAACGCCCAGTCCCAAAAAACCTCATGTAAGCTTGACGGTGACTGATCCCCTAATAAACTCAGTGCCTGCAGATGTCACTGAATAAACTATGAGAGAAGGCCTTCCAAAGCATTCCACTTGATACCATAATGCCTGTATCTCAAAGCTGAAGTACGGTCATTTGTCCACTCTTTGCTCTTTTCGTTCAAGGTTTATTTGGGCACCAAGGGGCATATTATCAAGAACGGCGTTAAAATTATCGCCGCTTTAGCGGCAGGAAACTGCCGCTAAAGCGGCGATAATGGGCTTGGTAATATGCCCTTGAGAATTCCAATAGAAGCCCATGTTCTGGTGTAAACATGGCGATACAAAAGGGGATGAAAAAAAAAGGGGGGTGATGGACGGAACGCTTGAGCCAATCAAACACTCACCCCCAGTCAACTGATCTGGGTTTAATCCATCATCATTCTTTAGCTCACTCCACCACCCCAGTTCAGACATGGCCATATGCAAATCAGTCTGACCCTGTGCCTCATGGGAACAGTCCAGCCCGAACTGCCAAGCCATGTCTTCCCTGGACCGGAAACAAGCATCCTAGGACCGGTTTCTGGCATTCCAGCCGTCATCAGCCAGGCTTGCTTGAATCCAGTGGCAAAGTGAGCAAGGGACCCACGTCTGGGCATACCCCCGCCAACTTAGGGCGAACAAAGCGATACAAAAGGGGATGATGGACGGAACGCTTGAGCCAATCAAACACTCACCCCCAGTCAACTGATCTGGGTTTAATCCATCATCATTCTTTAGCTCACTCCACCACCCCAGTTCAGACATGGCCATATGCAAATCAGTCTGACCCTGTGCCTCATGGGAACAGTCCAGCCCGAACTGCCAAGCCATGTCTTCCCTGGACCGGAAACAAGCATCCTAGGACCGGTTTCTGGCATTCCAGCCGTCATCAGCCAGGCTTGCTTGAATCCAGTGGCAAAGTGAGCAAGGGCTTCTATTGGAATTCTCAAGGGCATATTACCAAGCCCATTATCGCCGCTTTAGCGGCAGTTTCCTGCCACTAAAGCGGCAATAATTTTAATGCCGTTCTTGATAATATGCCCCTAAGTTTGTTTTTGATGCTCCAACCTTGGTGTACATAGGAGAGAGTTCATGGAGTGCACAGCCTTTAGGTTTGCTCTCTGCAGAACCCTGGGCTGATCAGTGGGGGCTGGAAATCCAGAAGAACTGCCATGTATGCCACATACACTGGTTCTGCAGGTCCTCTGTTGATCTAACAGTGCAGAAAGACTGTGATTGTTAAAGGGATTGTCTACAAGTGACAGCATGCCAAAGTGGATGACATTAAAGAAGAATTGAAGGCACATGGTGAAAGACAAGTGATCCAGAAAAAAAATTGGAATCAAAGGAAATTGTAAATTGTGCAATAACTTGGATGGATCCAGTAGGTTCCCAAGTCTCTAATGAGGTTCATAATGTCATTAATAAAATAAACAGCTATAGATTGATGCATAGGATGCTGCTATGAGGTGCTGGGAAAGTCGGATACAAGCAGGAAAACTTGCATGAAGGCTCAGTCCGTGAAGCAGCGACTGAATTACGAGCGCACACCAAGAGAGATTGCAGCTAGCCTGCTGTTCTTATTTTTGTCATTCAAGGCTTTGTCATTAATTTCACCCTAGTAGGTTTTAGAGAAAGGTCAGATTGTGCAAATTCTTACATTGGAATACAAAGCCTTTATAAATTGACTCAAAGAGAAGTTTAAAACTATTTAAGATTTAAAATAATTTCGGGGTAAGTTCATGAAATAGAAGGAGGTACTGAAGAAGGATAGGGTAACAAACGATTCGCGGAGTGGTAATGATTCTCTGAATAGTGTCTGTAAGATATACAAAGCTGTTGCATGAGAAGTACCCAAGATCACAAAAAATACAAGATAATAGGAATTAAAACTAAAGATTGATATAGGGAGGAGGAATGGCTGAAGGATTAAGAGGAGTGGAGCATTTCGGACACAATGTAAGTCTATGATTGGCTAAGCAGAAATTCCTGGCATGTTGCATTAGTCCCCATGTAAATTACCTGGACTGTATTTAAAATAAAAACACAATTGTTGAAGTAGTGGGAAAGGGACATCGGCTTATTGCAAACGTTGGTAGGATGTAGAGCAGTACAGGATATGAGGGTACATGTTTTGCTTGCAAATTTCATGAGCTTGGGAAGAGAAGGGTGATAGATAAGAATATTGTAATCCTGAAACTTTGCCTGATTTCATAGAACTGGCTAGTCAGAGAAACACCAAGATAAAAACTAAAACAAATTTGTCTGTGGAACAAAGGCTGCATGAGATAGCATATTGGCTGGCTTAAAATGATTTCACGGAGAAAGAAGTGTTAGAAATGGATCTATGAAGACATTTGGAAAGAATTTGTAGATGTCTGTGCTCAGGCCTGTTCATTTTACATTGGAATGCAAGGTGTATTGCTTTTTTTGTATATATGCATGTTTATTCCTTTTCACTCTGAATGTCCTGTATTAGCAGACTGCTCTCTGAAAGATTAATGATCATTTATATCTGTGAAAGTGAATGTAACTGTATATTAATCAAAATAATTATAAAATAAAAGGAAAAAAGATATAGACTTTTCATTGAATATAATTTCATTTGAAACTATTGCAATAGAAAACATTATGATTATCAATGACTGCTTCTCCCTTTACAAATATATTTTTCAAAAATATTGTCTTAGAAAGAACTTGAAGCCTAACAGATTTTTTAACATCAACCCCTACCATCATCTTTGACCCTAAGCATAATCCAAATCGTTTTCCTAACTCATAGTCCAGCCATACCCTGACCCTATTATTAACTATCTGCCTTACCTCAGCTTTGCTATAATTCCAACCCTCACTCTATACTATGATTGACCTTAACTTTAAACGTTACCATGAAACTAACCCTAACATTGTCACTAATATTTACCCTGATCCTCAACTAACTCTAACCATAACTTTCATATTATACTTACCTTGTTTACATGATCCATTCTTGTAGGAAGCTGGCTCTTTATATCCTATACCAAAGTAAGGTATAGTGTGCACAGACTAGAGTCCAGTGGATCCCCAGAGGTATAGCAGAGGCTAAATTAGATAATCACTAACAGCTCTCTTTGTGGTAGCGTGGGTGCACAGTTAGGCTTACCAGGAGGGTATATTAAGCATTTATTGTATTCACTCAATCAAAACAGAAGGTACACACTCGGAGACAGCATCCAGACCAATTAGGTAAGTATAAAAAAGGTATGCTTATGTTTTTTTTCTGCAACCAATCAGGACTTGTTACAGGTAGGTAAAATATACTTTCAAATGCAAAACTTTACTAGGCAATGCAGTTGTGAATGGATTTGCAATCATTACAGGGATGTATTTGCTTTTAAAACAGTTTAAAATACATTGAAATTACTTTTGATTACTTTGCGATTACTTTTCAGTTACTTTGACTACTTGGGGTGATATGCCAAGATAGGCCCAGATCTCTGTACTGGGGTGAATGTATGACATTGTTCTGCATTCTGTCCATCAACTGTTGTTTTTGCATTTGTCACCCCGAGTGGGACGGGTATGCCCAGACGTGGGTCCCGTGCTCTCCATGCCACTGGAATCAAGCTATCCTGGTTGAAGAGGGTGAAACCCCGAAACCGGTCCTAGGATGCTTGTTTCCAGTCCAGGGAGGACCTGGCTTGGCAGTTCGGGCTGGACTGTTCCCATGAGGCACAGGGTCAAGACTGATTTGCATATGGCTGGGTTCAAACTGGAATGGCATGGTGAGCAAAAAACGATGGATTTAGGCCCAGATCTCTGTACTGGGGTGAATGTATGACATTGTTCTGCATTCTGTCCATCAACTGTTGTTTTTGCATTTGTCACCCTGAGTGGGACGGGTATGCCCAGACGTGGGTCCCGTGCTCTCCATGCCACTGGAATCAAGCTATCCTGGCTGAAGAGGGGTGAAACCCTGAAACCGGTCCTAGGATGCTTGTTTCCAGTCCAGGGAGGACCTGGCTTGGCAGTTCGGGCTGGACTGTTCCCATGAGGCACAGGGTCAAGACTGATTTGCATATGGCTGGGTTCAAACTGGAATGGCATGGTGAGCAAAAAAACGATGGATTTAGGCCCAGATCTCTGTACTGGGGTGAATGTATGACATTGTTCTGCATTCTGTCCATCAACTGTTGTTTTTGCAAGATATCACAAAAGGGCACTTACAAGTTACAGGTAAGTATGACAATTTTGGGTTTAAGGCAAAATTACTTTGTTTTCCATACAAAAGTCAGTTCAACACAACATTTGGCACAAAAATCATTACAATGGTTCCTATGGGAAAAGGAGTGTTAGCGGTTTACAGGTAAGTAAACGTCCTGCGAGTATGGCTTTTGAGGGTTAGGACCAATGTTCCCCAAGGTCCAGTTAGGGACTCAAATCGCACCACCAGCAGCACAAGGACGGCCGGGTGTAGAGTACAGAGGCCCAATGTTAGACAATGGTGTTAGGGGGCACCTCGATTGGGGGCTGCTCACGGGCAGGCCACTCGATCTTGGAACACAAACTTCTTGGGTTAAGGTCAGGGCAAAGGGGTCCTCAGGTCAACAACAAGTCCACACCACTAGTGGTGCAGGAGCGGCCGGGTACAGGGTGCTTAGGAGGTGTCAGGAGCCCAATGCAATCCTAAGGGGATTGCCAGTTTTGGATTTTGGCTGCAGTCTCAGTCCAGGCAGTCTTCCAGGAGGACCCAACAGCAGGGCAGGTAAGTTGGAGGGCTTGGGGATGTAGGTGCTCCTCAGGTCCTCTTCTCTGGGACGCAGGGCGGCCGGATGCAGGGGAGTCTTTTGAGATTGGATTTCACCTTACCAGGCCACTCACGGTTGGGGGCTCTCTGTGCAGAGGCTGCAGGCGACATGGGGGAGTTCTGGTGGGGTGAACACATGGTGGACTCAGACTATGGAGCGCTAGGGGACCTTGCTGGCACGGATTGGCTACTTGGACTCGGGCCATAGGCGACGGATGCAGTGGTGGTTCTAGGCGTCTAGTTTCTTCGTCCTCAGCAGGCTCAGTGTCTTTCTTTGGCGTTTCTTTGGAACAGAGCTCCTGTTTGCAGAAGATCCAGTCTTTGTTGAAGGTTGTCAGTCCTCTCAGGGGTTCTTGAGGTCGCTGGCTGCAGGACAAGTCGACTTTTGGCACAGAATCTCTGGGAACTGCAGACAGGCCGGTAGGACTGGGGCCAAGTCAGTTCTTCGCCACAGTCTCCTCTTCTGTGCAACTTCTTCTGTCCTTCTTCGTAGGTTGCAGGAATCTGAGGAGGCAAGGTTCAGGGTCACTACTAAATTTAGGGGAATTTACAGTGGTGTGCTGGTTGGGACCAATGGGTCCCTTCCTTGGGGTGGGTACACCCTCTATTATGCCACCCTCTAGTGGGAGGGGAGCATTGAGCCTTTCTCTCTAGTTGGCTAGGTCCCCTCATCTTCAAGATGGAGGGGATTAAGATGTGCTTCACCTCGCCTCCCCCACCTGAGGGGTGGGGTTGGCAAAGGTGGGCACACCTCTCCTCCTAACTAGGTTTTCCCACCGATTCTCCCACCCAAAGTGGGGTCAGAACCAGTGGGAGCCAGTTGCAGGGGGCAGCAAAAGGCAGGGACAGCTTACAAAGGTGGCAGGCCTTTGAAGCTTCCCCTTCGTGGACCCAGCCCATCCTGGAGGAAGAGGCATGACATCTTTGCCCAGGATGGGCTTTGTTTCTGAACCCAGAGAGTGGAGGCTCTCTACCCAGGGGTCCAACAACCTGTCAGTGGTGGCAAATGGCAGGCAGCCATTCAGGAAGCATACCAGGGCTGGTCGCTCTTCAGGGGGCATCTCTAAGATGCCCTCTGTGTACATATTACATTAAATCCTACACAGGCATCAGTGTGGGTTTAATGTGCTGAGAAGTTTGCTACCAAACTTCCCAGATTTCAGTAAAGCCATTATGGAGCTGTGTAGTTCATAATGACCAACTCCCAGACCATATACTCTTTATGGCTTCACTGCACTTACAATGTCTAAGAATGGACTTAGACACTGTAGGGGTACAGTGCTCATGCAACTATACCCTCACCTAGGGGCTAGTGCACCCTGCTAGAGGGGTGACTTACCTAGACCCCAGGCAGTGGGTTGCAGGCATGGCACACAGAGATGTGTGCCATGTCGACTCTTCACTTTTCTTTGCACCAAACCACGTAGTCTGCAATGGCAGTATGTGGGTGTTAGGGTGCAGAGTCCCTAAGGGTAGCACGATAGGTGCTGCAGCCCTTAGAGGCCTTCCCTGGTCACAGTGCCCTTGGTACCCATGGTACCTTTTACAAGGCGCTTATCTGTGGCCAGAGAGGTGCCAATTGGGGGTACAGAGGTACAGCGATGGGGAGAGAACACAGGCCCTGGGAACCTGATTGGCAGGGACCCAGAGCACATCAAGTCAAAGTGCATCAGAAACCTGACAAAAAGTGTGTGTGGGGGGGTACTGCAATAGAAACCCACTTTCCTACAATTCTTACCTCAACATTACATTTTCCAGACCTTTATCACCTTATTATCCTAATTGCCATGAAATCTAATTCTATGATTGTTTCAATTGCATTTTGTAATCAAATAGTTCAATTGAAATTTGTTTTCTTTGAAAAATGATGATGATGTTGCAGGATAACTGATAAGATATGAAACTAGGCAGGCTATTGTAAACTAGATCAGGAGAGCAATGAGCATTTGATTCCACTGCTCCCCTTCTTGGCCAAGATGTTGGAAACCCATGTGGCAAACTGTCTTTTTTCTTGATCCACATCAAGCAGACTTCCACCCTTGCCACTCAACTGAGGCAGTAATCTTGACAATTTTAGACGAATTAAGGAAAGAAGCAAAGAAGGGTACTACCCACGCCCTGGTGCTCCTTGATCTATCTGTGGCTTTTGACATGGTCAGCCATGAAATTCTGGTGGACCATGTCAGGGACGCAGAAATTCAGGGATCCGCTCTCAGATGGCTTACGTCCTTTTTATATGGTCGCTCCTAGTCAGTCCGCCTCTCCCACTTCATAGCACCTAATATCAAACTGCCTTGTGGCGTGTGTACCTTCTCCATTTAATTAATTCTCTAGGAAGAAGAAATATGTGCAATTTTAATTATGCAGATGACCTACAATTGATTTTTACCATTGATAACTCCCTTCAGCCTGGAAAAATGCACAGATCATACCCATTCAAAAGAGGAACAATTTAGATCCTTCTATTCTTTCAAATTACAGATCAATATCATTACTTCCATGTTTGGGCAAGCTGCTAGAGGGTCAAATTAACAAACAATTGACTGATTATCTTGAAGTGAGTAAAATCTTCGATCCTCCTCAGTCAGGTTTCAGAGTAGAGCATGGCACTGAGGCAATCTTTGTGACTGACACAATTAGGTGTCCGTTGGACTTAGGCACACCTGCCATGCTCATGCTCCTAGACCTATCCGCAGCATTTGACACTGTGTCCCATACCAAGTTACTACAAAGACTACAAGAGGCTGGGATCTATGGGTCTGCCCTAGGGTGGTTCCAAGATTTTTAAGGGATAGAATGCAGGGTGCCTTGCTGGGAGCATATAAAGCCAAGCTCAGGTTGGTCGACAAAGGAGTCACGCAAGGGTCATGCCTGAGCCCTACCTTATTCAAAATTTATGTGGCACCCCTGGCGAAAGTCATCAGAGACTATGGATTTGATATTATATGATATGCGGATGACACTTAGCTGGTCTTGTCCTTAGAGGAAGATGTTGACAAAGCAAAGTATCACTTTTCGACAGACATGAAGGAGATTGTCAAGTGGATGGCAGATAACTTCCTGCAGTTTAACCGAGAGAAAACAGAGAATGTTCAGTTTGGGAATTCCCAAACCCTGTGGTCCCCAGACTGGTGGCCGCCTGAATTGGGCAAGGCCTCCATCCCTATCTAGGTAGTTAATAATCTCAGGATCAAGCTAGATCAGGAACTTAAAATGAAAGAGCAAGTCCTATCTACTACAGGCACCTGTTTCCGCATACTACGCTTACTCAAGAAGGCATTACCATTTCTTCCAATATCTGCCAGGAAGACCTTAGTGCAGGCTCTTGTTGTAAGCCAACTGGATTAATGCAAATCCACTATTGGCTTCTGCCAATGAGTCACTATTGTGGGTATTGAAGGTCATGCAAAATACAGCTGCACAGCTAATCTCCAATCAGCCACCCTGAACTGCCTCCTCTCCCCTTTTAAAATCTATTCACTGGTAACCAGTAAAGAAAAGGATAACTTTCAAATTGTGCTGCTTAACCTATAAAGCCCAGTTGGGCAAAGGTCCTGAGAATCTATGTCAGAAGCTCAAACGTTATCACTTTGCTAGGAATCTGCGTTCTAGTGAGAAGGAGCAACTGTCAGTCCCGCATATTTGTCGATCTAGATGCGGAGGAAGGCCTTTCTCTTATTTGTCCCCACCCTCTGGAACAAACTGCCATTTTCTATCAGAACCTATCCAGATTATAACACATTTAGAAAAGCATTAAAAGCGGCATTGTTTTAGATCTGCTTTTTGCCTTATTGTACGGACGGTACACCGAAATACCCCGGTTGGGTTACTAAATTAAATCATTCATTCATCCAATCTGGGAAGAGAATTAAACCCAGGACTCTCTGAAATCAGATTCTGATGAACTCTGTATTCTGACCTGGAGCCAACGGTGATTTCTTCAGGTTATCATAAGGCACCTATGGAACCCTGACGACTTTCTTCACATCTTCCAGAGCACGATCCCTAGAAGCCTCATGACTCATCCAGTCATCTAGGAAAAGGTACAAATATCCCATCTTCTGTAACTGCCATTCCACGGGAGCCAACATCTTTGTAAAAACTCTGGCAACAGACTTGTGATTAAATGGAAGGACAGCGCACTAAATGGAAAATGCTTATCTTACCTTCTTAGGCAAACTTTAAGAAGAATTTTTGGTGCATCGTCTGCATTGGAATGTAGAGCTATGCACCTTGGAGATCTATATTGGCCAAAGATTTCTCTGGGAGAACCAGAGGAATAATTCCTTGAAGACAGTCCATAGTGAGTTGTCCTTACCCATATATTGACACTCTTTAAGTCCAAAACAACTACCTGAAATGTCTGTTACCCACGCTGAGAAAGAATCCAGGATACCGCCCAGACTGTTCATGTATCTCCGCTGCATCTCAGTAGTCGGGATAGCTGCAGGTTGTGTTGGCTGAGAAGGACTGTACTCTTGTACAGTTCCTCTCAGTCTTCCTTTTCTCTGTAGGCTTTTTGCATCCTAATGATCTAGATAAATGTGAACGATTGTATGTGAGGGATCTTTACTTAAATAAGGAAGACGAAGAAGGTTTTCGTTTTTGAGGCATATGTGTTTCTGTTCCAGTTTATCTCCAAACAGCTTCAATTCTACAAATTGTATTTTCAGCAGCGCTGTCTTTTCAGCTCTGTCTGTTCCAGTCCCTCATCCACATATGCCTTCTTGCCAGAGCTAAGGCACCGGATGCCACTGCGGATGAACTAAGGCCATCACAAGCTTTATCTCCAAGAAAGTGTGCTCGTTGCTCCATATGAATCATGGGATCCAGGCACTCTTCGCTCTCCTGCATGGCACCAGCCAGGAATTCGGAGGTTTTAAACAAAACCAGAGCAGTTTATGCCATATAATTTTTTCGTTTCTGGCTAAGTTGTTCGTTCCATATCCTTTTATGGAGCAGTCTCTAGGCACTTGTTCAACTGAGAAACCAGTGCACATTCTTCTGGCTTGACCGATGCGCACTCCCTCAGAGTGGCTAACACTGAGTCCATCTTCGACACGTGTGGCAGAAATGTGTCGTTTCCATAGCTTGCCCCTGTACCCTCTTGGAGTTTCCAAAGAATTCAGGCCAACTTAGCCTCAGCCACGTTGCTGAGAGAGTCTGACCCCTTCTCATGTCAAGTGCACTTCAATATCAAAATATGTCCAGAGGGAGGTCTGGTTCCTGATCATGATAAGGAGAGGGCTGGAGGTTGTTCCTAGTTAACCCTGAACAAAAACTGACTCACAAGTTGCTGCACAGACACTGTTTTCAACATGGTCGTATTTCCTAATTGTTTTAATATCATTTTATATTCCTTGTTAAATAACTGTACTATTAACAGCCCAGGTACCACCGGGCGTAGATAGGATTCACTTGGCCCCTTAACCATCCCTTTAGGCCTGCAGTGTACACAGACTGGTGGTAGAGAGAAGCCAATCAGGTTCACAGCAGTCATCCCATTCCTGGCCATGGAATGCTCAGCTGGACTCAGATGGGACTGCAGGGCGAGGATGCTGGGAAGGGCCGTGGGAGCCATTCACGGGGACAGGAGTTTAAGGTACAGGGTATCAGAATGAACTGATACTCTCTTATTTCACAAGTCTGGGTAGGAGGTGGACAAAGTCAGAAGAGGTTAATGAAGCTGACTCCATTATGAGGCGGTTCTGTTGTACTGAAGGATGCAGGGAGTGGGATGCAGAGACTGGCACGGTGTGGTCCATGAGATGAGAACAAAGAGGAGAGAAGAATGCATGAATGGGGACACCCCAGGGACTGGTACAGCGTCAAAGGAGAGACAATCAAAGAGGAGGAAGGAAGATATATAAATATGGTCAATATGTCGCTGTAATGCAATAAAAGGAGCAAAAGATTTCCTAGCAACAGTATTGATGCGCAGAGGAGTTGAACCCACACAGGTATTTCTGGTGCTCTGGACTGTAAGTGTCGCACACGCAGGGAGCAGTGTTGTGTTCCGGCTGAGATGGAGAGAAGAGATTGTAATGATGAAATGGATGGAACGGAGAGGAGATGGCTTGTCATAGTATAGTACAGCCCGGGTGCTGGTGTGTATCTCTTCTCTTTCCATGAGTGCGTCATACAAGGGATGAACTTGGATTTGCTGGTTGGTTGGGGGGTTTGTTACTGCTGCTAAACATGTTCAGGGCCGAGATTAGCGAGGTATAACTGGTGTACTGGAACATCGCAGGGGTAGAGGTTTATAACGTGGCTTGTGTGTCAGAGACCACTTCTTGTGAAGTGTGTTATGTCATGTCGATTTGTATAGTGCACTAATCACCCGTGAGGGTTAGGACCGCTAGGGCTGTGCCCCTGTAGTGCAGGAAAAATGATCCCCTACAGCTGCGCAAATTATATTATTGAATAAGTGGTAAATGTGAGCAGTAAACATTTGAGCACGTGCATGTTCAAAAGCCTGAAAATCTATGCCATTAATGGTATAGGAAGACTCGTATTGTTTAATAAATTTTACTTTTAAGAATAAACCAAAATACAACATATGATTATAACAAGATCAATAAAGTACATTTTAAAATACTGAACTCGAATATGCGAATCAAAAGACAATAAAAGAAAATGGAAATATATAAAGGAGCACAGGCGTAGAAAGAAAAACAAACTGAATGAAGCAGGGAAAGATAATGAGGAAGAGTGTAATCGAAAGATACAATCTGAATAAACACAAAATTCCTAGCACAGTAACAATGCAGTGAAGCAATGCCTTAAATTCTTTCTTTACCACGAGTAAAGTCAACATATGAGTAAGAAGTGATTTCACCTGAAAAGAATGCACTGCGGGCACATTGGTGATTGTACCACAAGAGAACTAATGTGAAAGGCATGTCTGATGATGACCAACAAGTGACAAGGTGCAGATGCCAAGAATGCCAGCCGGCCAGGGCACATTGTAGGGTCACTGCTCACAAGCAAGGATGAACCCAAGAGTCTTCCCTGGCTCCATGAGGGTGCAGCACCATGGTACACCCTGACACTATGAGCAGGGGGTCTGCAAGACACATTGTAGGGTCACTGCTCACAAGCAAGAATGAACCAGGGGCATATTAGCAAGGGCCATTATCTCCGCTTTTTGGCTTTAAGAGCCAAAAAGCGGAGATAATATTACCGCCCTATTAGCTAGGCGGGTGCTAACATGCATTAACGCATGTTAGCACCCGTTTTCCCCACGCTCGCTCTGCATCACTAATGAGATGCAAAATGGGCGTTCCTTCGCAGGATAACAGGAGAAATGTCGCTAACCGACATTTCTCCTATTATCAAGCTGCAGGCGAACATGCAGAGTGATTAAAAAAGTAGCGCTAACCGCGGTTAGCGCTACTTTTCTAACGCCTGCTCTCAGTATGACTTAGCCATGTAATCCAATGGAAGGTGGATTACATGGCTAAATCCCCTTGCCCTATCAGCAAGCTATCGCCAGTCACAGTGCGATTATCGCTGGATTTCCAGCGATAATCGCACTGTTTTCCAGCTGACAGCAGGGGTTTCTATCGCATTGGAGATAAGCGTTGCTGATAGCACGCTATCTCCGCGATAGAAACCGGCGATAGCCGGCGATAATTATCCTAGTTCTAAGTGCGCTTAGCGATAATTATCGCCGGTTATTGCTAATAGGCCCCCAGAGAGCCTTCCCTGGCTCCACTAGGGTGCAGCGCCATGTTACACCCTGACACTATTAGCAGGGGGCCTGCACTGCATATTGTAGAGTCACTGCTTATTTCACAAGCAAGAATGAACCGAGAGCCTTCCCTGACTCCATGAGGGTGCAGCGCCATGTTACATCCTGAAACTATTAGCAGGGGTTCTGCATGACACATTTAGGGTCACTGCTCACTTCACAAGCAAGTACGAACCAGAGAGCCTTCCCAGGCTCCATCAGAGTTTAGTGCCAGGGTAGTCCCTGCCACTGATAGCAGGGGTCTGAATGACACATTGAAGAGTCACTGCTCACAAGCAAGAATGAACCAGAGAGCCTTCCCTGGCTCCATGAGGGCGCAGTGCCATGGTACACCCTGACACTATTAGCAGGGGGTCTGCAGGACACATTGTGGGGTCACTGCTTACAAGCAAGAATGAACCGAGAGCCTTCCCTGGCTCCATGAGGGTGCAGCACCATGTTACACCCTGACACTATTAGCAGGGGGGTCTGCACGGCACATTGTAGGGTCACTGCTTACTTCACAAGCAAGAATGAACCGGAGAGCATTCCCTGGCTCCATGAGGTTGCAGCGCCATGTTACACCCTGACACTATTAGCCGGGGGTCTCCATGACACATTGTAGGGTCACTGCTCACAAGCAAGAATGAACCTGAGAGCCTTCCCTGGCTCCATGAGGGTGCAGCGCCATGTTACACCCTGACACTATTAGCAGGGGGTCTGCATGACATATTGTAGGGTCACTGCTCACAAGAAAGAATCAACCAGAGAGCCTTCCCTGGCTCCATCAGGGTGCAGCACCATGTTACACCCTGACACTATTAGCAGGGGGTCTGCATGACACATTGTAGGGTCACTGCTTACTTCACAAGCAAGAATGAACGGGAGAGCCTTCCCTGGTCGCATGAGGGTGCAGCGCCATGTTACACCCTGACACTATTAGCAGGGGGTCTGCATGACACATTGTAGGGTCACTGCTCACAAGCAAGAATGAACCGGAGAGCCATCCCTGGCTCCATGAGGGTGCAGCGCCATGTTACACCCTGACACTATTAGCAGGGGGTCTGCATGACATATTGTAGGGTCACTGCTCACAAGAAAAAATCGACCAGAGAGCCTTCCCTGGCTCCTTCAGGGTGCAGCACCATGTTACACCCTGACACTATTAGCAGGGGGTCTGCATGACACATTGTAGGGTCACTGCTTACTTCACAAGCAAGAATGAACGGGAGAGCCTTCCCTGGTCGCATGAGGGTGCAGCGCCATGTTACACCCTGACACTATTAGCAGGGGGTCTGCATGACACATTGTAGGGTCACTGCTCACAAGCACAAATGAACCGAGAGCCTTCCCTGGCTGCATGAGGGTGCAGCGCCATGTTACACCCTGACACTATTAGCAGGGGGTCTGCATGACACATTGTAGGGTCACTGCTCACAAGCACAAATGAACCGAGAGCCTTCCCTGGCTGCATGAGGGTGCAGCGCCATGTTACACCCTGACACTATTAGCAGGGGGTCTGCATGACACATTGTAGGGTCACTGTTTACAAGCAGGAATGAACCGAGAGCCTTCCCTGGCTCCATGAGGGTGCAGCGCCATGTTACACCCTGACACTATTAGCAGGGGGTCTGCATGACACATTGTAGGGTCACTGCTCACTTCACAAGCAAGAATGAACCAGAGAGCCTTCCCTGGCTCCATCAGAGTTTAGTGCCAGGGTACTCCCTGCCACTGATAGCAGGGGTCTGAACGACACATTGAAGAGTCACTGCTCACAAGCAAGAATGAACAGAGAGCCTTCCCTGGCTCCAAGAGGGTGCAGCGCCATGGTACACCCTGACACTATTAGCAGGAGGTCTGCAGGACACATTGTAGGGTCACTGCTTACAAGCAAGAATGAATTGAGAGCCTTCCCTGGTTCCATGAGCGTGCAGCACCATGTTACACCCTGACACTTTTAGCAGGGGGGTCTGCACGACACATTGTAGCGTCACTGCTTACTTCACAATCAAGAATGAACCGGAGAGCCTTCCCTGGCTCCATGAGGGTTCAGCGCCATTTTACACCCTGACACTATTTGCAGGGGGTCTGCATGGCACATTGTAGGGTCACTGCTCACAAGCACAAATGAACCGAGAGCCTTCCCTGGTTCCATGAGGGTGCAGCACCATGCTACACCCTGACACTATTAGCAGGGGTTCTCCATGACACATTGTAGGGTCACTGCTCACAAGCAAGAATGAACCAAGAGCCTTCTCTGGCTCCATGAGCGTGCAGCGCCATGTTACACCCTGACACTATTAGCAGGGGGTCTGCATGACACATTGTAGGGTCACTGCTCACAAGCAAGAATGAACCGGAGAGCCTTCCCTGGCTCCATGAGGGTGCAGCGCCATGTTACTCCCTGACACTATTAGCAGGGGGTCTACATGACATATTGTAGGGTCACTGCTCACAAGCAAGAATGAACTGAGAGCCTTCCCAGACTCCATGAGGGTGCAGCGCCATGTTACACCCTGACACTATTAGCAGGGGGTCTGCATGACATATTGTAGGGTCACTGCTCACAAGCAAGAATCAACCAGAGAGCCTTCCCTGGCTCCATCAGGGTGCAGCACCATGTTACACCCTGACACTATTAGCAGGGGGTCTGCATGACACATTGTAGGGTCACTGCTTATTTCACGAGCAAAAATGAACCGGAGAGCCTTCCCTGGCCGCATGAGGGTGCAGCACCATGTTACACACTCACACTATTAGCAGGGGTCAGCACGACACATTGTAGGGTCACTGCTCACAAGCAAGAATGGCCTAGAGAACGTTCCCTGGCTCCATGAGCGTGCAGCGCCATGTTACACACTGACACTATTAGCCGGGGGTCTGCATGACACGTTGTACGATCACTGCTCACAAGCAAGAATGAACCGACAGCCTTCCCTGGCTCCATGAGGGTGCAGCACCATGTTACACCCTGACACTATTAGCAGGGGGTCTGCACGGCACATTGTAGGGTCATTGCTTACTTCACAAGCAAGAATGAACCGGAGAGCCTTCCCTGGCTCCATGAGGGTGCAGCGCCATGTTACACCCTGACACTATTAGCAGGGGGTCTGCATGACACATTGTAGGGTCACTGCTTACTTCTCAAGCAAGAATGAACGGGAGAGCCTTCGCTGGTCGCATGAGGGTGCAGCGCAATGTTACACCCTGACACTATTAGCAGGGGGTCTGCATGACACATTGTAGGGTCAATGCTCACAAGCAAGAATTAACCGGAGAGCCATCCCTGGCTCCATGAGGGTGCAGCGCCATGTTACACCCTGACACTATTAGCAGGGGGTCTGCATGACATATTGTAGGGTCACTGCTCACAAGAAAGAATCAACCAGAGAGCCTTCCCTGGCTCCATCAGGGGGCAGCACCATGTTACACCCTGACACTATTAGCAGGGGGTCTGCATGACACATTGTAGGGTCACTGCTTACTTCTCAAGCAAGAATGAACGGGAGAGCCTTCGCTGGTCGCATGAGGGTGCAGCGCAATGTTACACCCTGACACTATTAGCAGGGGGTCTGCATGACACATTGTAGGGTCAATGCTCACAAGCAAGAATTAACCGGAGAGCCATCCCTGGCTCCATGAGGGTGCAGCGCCATGTTACACCCTGACACTATTAGCAGGGGGTCTGCATGACATATTGTAGGGTCACTGCTCACAAGAAAAAATCAACCAGAGAGCCTTCCCTGGCTCCTTCAGGGTGCAGCACCATGTTACACCCTGACACTATTAGCAGGGGGTCTGCATGACACATTGTAGGGTCACTGCTTACTTCACAAGCAAGAATGAATGGGAGAGCCTTACCTGGTCGCATGAGGATGCAGCGCCATGTTACACCCTGACACTATTAGCAGGGGGTCTGCATGACATATTGTAGGGTCACTGCTCACAAGCACAAATGAACCGAGAGCCTTCCCTGGCTGCATGAGGGTGCAGCGCCATGTTACACCCTGACACTATTAGCAGGGGGTCTGCATGACACATTGTAGGGTCACTGTTTACAAGCAGGAATGAACCGAGAGCCTTCCCTGGCTCCATGAGGGTGCAGCGCCATGTTACACCCTGACACTATTAGCAGGGGGTCTGCATGACACATTGTAGGGTCACTGCTCACTTCACAAGCAAGAATGAACCAGAGAGCCTTCCCTGGCTCCATCAGAGTTTAGTGCCAGGGTACTCCCTGCCACTGATAGCAGGGGTCTGAACGACACATTGAAGAGTCACTGCTCACAAGCAAGAATGAACAGAGAGCCTTCCCTGGCTCCAAGAGGGTGCAGCGCCATGGTACACCCTGACACTATTAGCAGGAGGTCTGCAGGACACATTGTAGGGTCACTGCTTACAAGCAAGAATGAATTGAGAGCCTTCCCTGGTTCCATGAGCGTGCAGCACCATGTTACACCCTGACACTTTTAGCAGGGGGGTCTGCATGACACATTGTAGCGTCACTGCTTACTTCACAATCAAGAATGAACCGGAGAGCCTTCCCTGGCTCCATGAGGGTTCAGCGCCATTTTACACCCTGACACTATTAGCAGGGGGTCTGCATGGCACATTGTAGGGTCACTGCTCACAAGCACCAATGAACCGAGAGCCTTCCCTGGTTCCATGAGGGTGCAGCGCCATGCTACACCCTGACACTATTAGCAGGGGGTCTACATGACATATTGTAGGGTCACTGCTCACAAGCAAGAATGAACTGAGAGCCTTCCCAGACTCCATGAGGGTGCAGCGCCATGTTACACCCTGACACTATTAGCAGGGGGTCTGCATGACATATTGTAGGGTCACTGCTCACAAGCAAGAATCAACCAGAGAGCCTTCCCTGGCTCCATCAGGGTGCAGCACCATGTTACACCCTGACACTATTAGCAGGGGGTCTGCATGACACATTGTAGGGTCACTGCTTATTTCACAAGCAAAAATGAACCGGAGAGCCTTCCCTGGCCGCATGAGGGTGCAGCACCATGTTACACACTCACACTATTAGCAGGGGGTCAGCACGACACATTGTAGGGTCACTGCTCACAAGCAAGAATGGCCTAGAGAACGTTCCCTGGCTCCATGAGCGTGCAGCGCCATGTTACACACTGACACTATTAGCCGGGGGTCTGCATGACACGTTGTACGATCACTGCTCACAAGCAAGAATGAACCGACAGCCTTCCCTGGCTCCATGAGGGTGCAGCACCATGTTACACCCTGACACTATTAGCAGGGGGGTCTGCACGGCACATTGTAGGGTCATTGCTTACTTCACAAGCAAGAATGAACCGGAGAGCCTTCCCTGGCTCCATGAGGTTGCAGCGCCATGTTACACCCTGACACTATTAGCAGGGGGTCTTCATGACACATTGTAGGGTCACTGCTCACAAGCAAGAATGAACCGGAGAGCCTTCCCTAGCTCCATGAGGGTGCAGCGCCATGTTACACCCTGACACTATTAGCAGGGGGTCTGCATGACATATTGTAGGGTCACTGCTCACAAGAAAGAATCAACCAGAGAGCCTTCCCTGGCTCCATCAGGGTGCAGCACCATGTTACACCCTGACACTATTAGCAGGGGGTCTGCATGACACATTGTAGGGTCACTGCTTATTTCACAAGCAAAAATGAACCGGAGAGCCTTCCCTGGCCGCATGAGGGTGCAGCACCATGTTACACACTCACACTATTAGCAGGGGTCAGCACGACACATTGTAGGGTCACTGCTCACAAGCAAGAATGGCCTAGAGAACGTTCCCTGGCTCCATGAGCGTGCAGCGCCATGTTACACACTGACACTATTAGCCGGGGGTCTGCATGACACGTTGTACGATCACTGCTCACAAGCAAGAATGAACCGACAGCCTTCCCTGGCTCCATGAGGGTGCAGCACCATGTTACACCCTGACACTATTAGCAGGGGGTCTGCACGGCACATTGTAGGGTCATTGCTTACTTCACAAGCAAGAATGAACCGGAGAGCCTTCCCTGGCTCCATGAGGTTGCAGCGCCATGTTACACCCTGACACTATTAGCAGGGGGTCTTCATGACACATTGTAGGGTCACTGCTCACAAGCAAGAATGAACCGGAGAGCCTTCCTAGCTCCATGAGGGTGCAGCGCCATGTTACACCCCTGACACTATTAGCAGGGGGTCTGCATGACATATTGTAGGGTCACTGCTCACAAGAAAGAATCAACCAGAGAGCCTTCCCTGGCTCCTTCAGGGTGCAGCACCATGTTACACCCTGACACTATTAGCAGGGGGTCTGCATGACACATTGTAGGGTCACTGCTTACTTCACAAGCAAGAATGAACGGGAGATCCTTCCCTGGTCGCATGAGGGTGCAGCGCCATGTTACACCCTGACACTATTAGCAGGGGGTCTGCATGACACATTGTAGGGTCACTGCTCACAAGCACAAATGAACCGAGAGCCTTCCCTGGCTGCATGAGGGTGCAGCGCCATGTTACACCCTGACACTATTAGCAGGGGGTCTGCATGACACATTCTAGGGTCACTGCTTACAAGCAGGAATGAACCGAGAGCCTTCCCTGGCTCCATGAGGGTGCAGCGTCATGTTACACCCTGACACTATTAGCAGGGGGTCAGCATGACACATTGTAGGGTCACTGCTCACTTCACAAGCAAGAATGAACCAGAGAGCCTTCCCTGGCTCCATCAGAGTTTAGTGCCAGGGTACTCCCTTCCACTGATAGCAGGGGTCTGAACGACACATTGAAGAGTCACTGCTCAAAAGCAAGAATGAACAGAGAGCCTTCCCTGGCTCCAAGAGGGTGCAGCGCCATGGTACACCCTGACACTATTAGCAGGAGGTCTGCAGGACACATTGTACGGTCACTGCTTACAAGCAAGAATGAATTGAGAGCCTTCCCTGGTTCCATGAGCGTGCAGCACCATGTTACACCCTGACACTTTTAGCAGGGGGGTCTGCACGACACATTGTAGCGTCACTGCTTACTTCACAATCAAGAATGAACCGGAGAGCCTTCCTTGGCTCCATGAGGGTTCAGCGCCATTTTACACCCTGTCACTATTAGCAGGGGGTCTGCATGGCACATTGTAGGGTCACTGCTCACAAGCACCAATGAACCGAGAGCCTTCCCTGGTTCCATGAGGGTGCAGCACCATGCTACATCCTGACACTATTAGCAGGGGTTCTGCATGACACATTGTAGGGTCACTGCTTACTTCACAAGCAAGAATGGACCGAGAGCCTTCCCTGACTCCATGAGGGTGCAGCGCCTTCCTACATCCTGACACTATTAGCAGGGGGTCTGCATGACACATTGTAGGGTCACTGCTCACAAGCAAGAATGAAGCGAGAGCCTTCCCAGACTCCATGAGGGTGCAGCACCATGTTACACCCTGACACTATTAGCAGGGGGTCTGCATGACACATTGTAGGGCCACTGCTCACAAGCAAGAATGAACCTGAGAGCCTTCCCTGGCTCCAGGAGGGTGCAGCTCCATGTTACACCCTCACACTATTAGCGGGGGTCTGCATGACACATTGTAGGGTCACTGTTTACAAGCAGGAATGAACCCGAGAGCCTTCCCTGGCTCCATGAGGGTGCAGCGCCATTTTACACCCTGACACTATTAGCAGGCGGTCTGCAGGACACATTGTAGCGTCACGGCTCACAAGCAAGAATGAACCAGAGAGCCTTCCCTGGCTCCATGAGGGTGCAGCACCATGTTGCATCCTGACACTATTAGCAGGGGGTCTGCAAGACACATTGTAGGGTCACTGCTTACTTCACAAGCAAGAATGAACTGGAGAGCCTTCCCAGGCTCCATGAGGGTGCAGCGCCATGTTACACCCTCACACTATTAGCAGGGGGTCTGCATGACACATTGTAGGGTCACTTCTCACTAGCAAAAATGAACCGAGAGCCTTCCCTGGCTCCATGAGGGTGCAGTACCATGTTAAACCCTGACACTATTAGCAAGGGGTCTGCACGACACATTGTAGGGTCACTGCTCACAACCAAGAATGAGCCAGAGAGCCTTCCCTGGCTCGATGAGGGTGCAGCGCCATGTTACACCCTGACACTATTAGCAGGGGGTCTGCAGGACACATTGTAGGGTCACTGATTACTTCACAAGCAAGAATGAACCGGAGAGCCTTCCCTGGCCGCATGAGGGTGCAGCACCATGTTACACCCTGACACTATTAGCAGGGGGTCTGCATGACACATTGTAGGGCCACTGCTCACAAGCAAGAATGAACCTGAGAGCCTTCCCTGGCTCCAGGAGGGTGCAGCTCCATGTTACACCCTCACACTATTAGCGGGGGTCTGCATGACACATTGTAGGGTCACTGTTTACAAGCAGGAATGAACCCGAGAGCCTTCCCTGGCTCCATGAGGGTGCAGCGCCATTTTACACCCTGACACTATTAGCAGGCGGTCTGCAGGACACATTGTAGCGTCACGGCTCACAAGCAAGAATGAACCAGAGAGCCTTCCCTGGCTCCATGAGGGTGCAGCACCATGTTACACACTCACACTATTAGCAGGTGGTCTGCACAACACATTGTAGGGTCACTGCTCACAAGCAAGAATGGCCCAGACAGCCTTCCCTGGCTCCATGAGCGTGCAGCGCCATGTTACACCCTCACACTATTAGCAGGGGGTCTGCATGACACATTGTAGGGTGACTGCTCACAAGCAAGAATGAACCGAGATCCTTCCCTGGCTCCATGAGGGTGCAGTGCCATGTAACACCCTCACACTATTAGCAGGGGGTCTGCATGACACATTGTAGTGTCACAGCTTACTTCACAAGCAAGAATGAAGCGAGAGCCTTCCCTGGCTCCATGAGGGTGCAGCGCCATGGTACACCCTGACACTATTAGCAGGGGGTCTGCATGACACATTGTAGTGTCACAGCTTACTTCACAAGGAAGAATGAACCGAGAGCCTTCCCTGGCTCCATGAGGGTGCAGCGCCATGTTAGACCCTGACACTATTAGCAGGAGGTCTGCATGGCACATTGTAGGGTCACTGCTCACAAGCAAGAATGAACCGAGAGCCTTCCCTGGCTCAATGAGGGTGCAGCGCCATGTTACACTCTGACACTACTAGCAGGGGGTCTGCATGACACATTGTAGGGTCAATGCTCACTAGCAAGAATGAACCGAGAGCCTTCCCTGGCTCCATGAGGGTGCAGCGCCATGCTACATCCTGACACTATTAGCAGGGGGTCTGCATGACACATTGTAGGGTCACTGCTTACTTCACAAGCAAGAATGAACCGAGAGCCTTCCCTGGCTCCATGAGGGTGCAGCGCCATGCTACATCCTGACACTATTAGCAGGGGGTCTGCACGACACATTGTAGGGCCACTGCTCACAAGCAAGAATGAACCTGAGAGCCTTCCCTGGCTCCATGAGGGTGCAGCGCCATGTTACACCCTCACACTATTAGCGGGGGTCTGCATGACACATTGTAGGGTCGCTGTTTACAAGCAGGAATGAACCCGAGAGCCTTCCCTGGCTCCATGAGGGTGCAGCGCCATGGTACACCCTGACACTATTAGCAGGCGGTCTGCAGGACACATTGTAGCGTCACGGCTCACAAGCAAGAATGAACCAGAGAGCCTTCCCAGGCTCCATGAGGGTGCAGCGCCATGTTGCATCCTGACACTATTAGCAGGGGGTCTGCAAGACACATTGTAGGGTCACTGCTTACTTCACAAGCAAGAATGAACTGGAGAGCCTTCCCAGGCTCCATGAGGGTGCAGCGCCATGTTACACCCTCACACTATTAGCAGGGGGTCTGCATGACACATTGTAGGGTCACTTCTCACTAGCAAGAATGAACCGAGAGCCTTCCCTGGCTCCATGAGGGTGCAGCGCCATGTTACACCCTGACACTATTAGCAAGGGGTCTTCTGCACGACACATTGTAGGGTCACTGCTCACAACCAAGAATGAGCCAGAGATCCTTCCCTCGCTCGATGAGGGTGCAGCGCCATGTTACACCCTGACACTATTAGCAGGGGGTCTGCCGGACACACTGTAGGGTCACTGATTACTTCACAAGCAAGAATGAACCGGAGAGCCTTCCCTGGCCGCATGAGGGTGCAGTGCCATGTTACACACTCACACTATTAGCAGGTGGTCTGCACAACACATTGTAGGGTCACTGCTCACAAGCAAGAATAGCCCAGACAGCCTTCCCTGGCTCCATGAGTGTGCAGCGCCATGTTACACCCTCACACTATTAGCAGGGGGTCTGCATGACACATTGTAGGGTCACTGCTCACAAGCAAGAATGAACCGAGAGCCTTCCCTGGCTCCATGAGGGTGCAGCGCCATGTTACACCCTCACACTATTAGCAGGGGGTCTGCATGACACATTGTAGTGTCACAGCTTACTTCACAAGCAAGAATGAAGCGAGAGCCTTCCCTGGCTCCATGAGGGTGCAGCGCCATGTTACACCCTGACACTATTAGCAGGGGGTCTGCATGGCACATTGTAGGGTCACTGCTCACAAGCAAGAATGAACCGGAGAGCCTTCCCTGGCTCCATGAGGGTGCAGCGCCATGTTACACTCTGACACTACTAGCAGGGGGTCTACATGATATATTGTAGGGTCACTGCTCACAAGCAAGAAGGAACTGAGAGCCTTCCCAGACTCCATGAGGGTGCAGCGCCACGTTACACCCTGACACTATTAGCAGGGGGTCTGCATGACATATTGTAGGGTCACTGCTCACCAGCAAGAATCAACCAGAGAGCCTTCCCTGGCTCCATCAGGGTGCAGCACCATGTTACACCCTGACACTATTAGCAAGGGGGCTGCATGACACATTGTAGGGTCACTGCTTATTTCACAAGCAAAAATGAACCGGAGAGCCTTCCCTGGCCGCATGAGGGTGCAGCACCATGTTACACACTCACACTATTAGCAGGGGGTCAGCACGACACATTGAAGGGTCACTGCTCACAAGCAAGAATGGCCTAGAGAGCGTTCCCTGGCTCCATGAGCATGCAGCGCCATGTTACACACTGACACTATTAGCTGGGGGTCTGCATGACACGTTGTACGATCACTGCTCACAAGCAAGAATGAACCGACAGCCTTCCCTGGCTCCATGAGGGTGCAGCACCATGTTACACCCTGACACTATTAGCAGGGGGTCTGCATGACATATTGTAGGGTCACTGCTCACAAGAAAGAATCAACCAGAGAGCCTTCCCTGGCTCCTTCAGGGTGCAGCACCATGTTACACCCTGACACTATTAGCAGGGGGTCTGCATGACACATTGTAGGGTCACTGCTCACAAGCAAGAATGAACGGGAGAGCCTTCCCTGGTCGCATGAGGGTGCAGCGCCATGTTACACCCTGACACTATTAGCAGGGGGTCTGCATGACACATTGTAGGGTCACTGCTCACAAGCACAAATGAACCGAGAGCCTTCCCTGGCTGCATGAGGGTGCAGCGCTATGTTACACCCTGACACTATTAGCAAGGGGTCTGCATGACACATTCTAGGGTCACTGCTTACAAGCAGGAATGAACCGAGAGCCTTCCCTGGCTCCATGAGGGTGCAGCGCCATGTTACATCCTGACACTATTAGCAGGGGGTCTGCATGACACATTGTAGGGTCACTGCTCACTTCACAAGCAAGAATGAACCAGAGAGCCTTCCCTGGCTCCATCAGAGTTTGGTGCCAGGGTACTCCCTTCCACTGATAGCAGGGGTCTGAACGACACATTGAAGAGTCACTGCTCACAAGCAAGAATGAACAGAGAGCCTTCCTGGCTCCAAGAGGGTGCAGCGCCATGGTACACCCTGACACTATTAGCAGGAGGTCTGCAGGACACATTGTAGGGTCACTGCTTACAAGCAAGAATGAATTGAGAGCCTTCCCTGGTTCCATGAGCGTGCAGCACCATGTTACACCCTGACACTTTTAGCAGGGGGGTCTGCACGACACATTGTAGCGTCACTGCTTACTTCACAATCAAGAATGAACCGGAGAGCCTTCCCTGGCTCCATGAGGGTTCAGCGCCATTTTACACCCTGACACTATTAGCAGGGGGTCTGCATGGCACATTGTAGGGTCACTGCTCACAAGCACCAATGAACCGAGAGCCTTTCCTGGTTCCATGAGGGTGCAGCGCCATGCTACACCCTGACACTACTAGCAGGGGTTCTCCATGACACATTGTAGGGTCACTGCTCACAAGCAAGAATGAACCAAGAGCCTTCTCTGGCTCCATGAGCGTGCAGCGCCATGTTACACCCTGACACTATTAGCAGGGGGTCTGCATGACACATTGTAGGGTCACTGCTCACAAGCAAGAATGAACCGGAGAGCCTTCCCTGGCTCCATGAGGGTGCAGCGCCATGTTACTCCCTGACACTATTAGCAGGGGGTCTACATGACATATTGTAGGGTCACTGCTCACAAGCAAGAATGAACTGAGAGCCTTCCCAGACTCCATGAGGGTGCAGCGCCATGTTACACCCTGACACTATTAGCAGGGGGTCTGCATGACATATTGTAGGGTCACTGCTCACAAGCAAGAATCAACCAGAGAGCCTTCCCTGGCACCATCAGGGTGCAGCACCATGTTACACCCTGACACTATTAGCAGGGGGTCTGCATGACACATTGTAGGGTCACTGCTTATTTCACAAGCAAAAATGAACCGGAGAGCCTTCCCTGGCCGCATGAGGGTGCATCGCCATGTTACACACTCACACTATTAGCAGGGGGTCAGCACGACACATTGTAGGGTCACTGCTCACAAGCAAGAATGGCCTAGAGAGCGTTCCCTGGCTCCATGAGCGTGCAGCGCCATGTTACACACTGACACTATTAGCCGGGGGTCTGCATGACACGTTGTACGATCACTGCTCACAAGCAAGAATGAACGGACAGCCTTCCCTGGCTCCATGAGGGTGCAGTGCCATGTTACACCATGACACTATTAGCAGGGGCTCTGCATGACACATTGTAGGGTCACTGCTTACTTCACAAGCAAGAATGAACCCGAGAGCCTTCCCTTGCTCCATCAGGGTGCAGCGCCATGCAGGGCCGGACTGGCCATAGCGGGCACCGGGCGTTTCCCCGGTGGGCGGCTAAGGTGGGGGCCGGTTTTGGGCCCCTGGGGGCCGTTTTTGTTACCGGGGGTCGGCATTATCGGCCCCCTGTAGCAAAATCGGCCGAAACCTACCCTCGCAAACTGTTCGGCTGCAACCCCCTCACCCCAGGGGGCCGGCCGAGCAGTTTGCCAGGGCCGGTTTCGGTTCTCAGTCCGGCCCTGGCGCCATGTTACACCCTGACACTATTAGCATGGGGTCTGCATGAGACATGTAGGGTCAATGCTCACATGCAAGAATGAACCTGAGAGCCTTCCCAGGTTCCATGAGGTTGCAGCGCCATGTTACACCCTGACACTATTAGCAGGGGGTCTGCATGGCACATTGTAGGGTCACTGCTCACAAGCAAGAATGAACCGACAGCCTTCCCTGGCTCCATGAGGGTGCAGTGCCATGTTACACCCTGACACTATTAGCAGGGGGTCTGCATGACACATTGTAGGGTCACTGCTTACTTCAAAAGCAAGAATGAACCAGAGAGCCTTCCCTGGCCCCATCAGAGTGCAGCGCCAGGGTACACCCTGACACTATTAGCAGGGAGTCTGAACGACACATTGTAGGATCACTGTTCACAAGCAAGAATGAACCCGAGAGCCTTCCCTGGCTCCATGAGGGTGCAGCGCCATGCTACATCCTGACACTATTAGCAGGGGGTCTGCATGACACATTGTAGGGTCACTGCTTACTTCACAAGCAAGAATGGACCGAGAGCCTTCCCTGGCTCCATGAGGGTGCAGCGCCTTGCTACATCCAGACACTATTAGCAGGGGGTCTGTATGACACATTGTAGGGTCACTGCTCACAAGCAAGAATGAAGCGAGAGCCTTCCCAGACTCCATGAGGGTGCAGCACCATGTTACACCCTGACACTATTAGCAGGGGGTCTGCATGACACATTGTAGGGCCACTGCTCACAAGCAAGAATGAACCTGAGAGCCTTCCCTGGCTCCATTAGGGTGCAGCTCCGTGTTACACCCTCACACTATTAGCGGGGGTCTGCATGACACATTGTAGGGTCACTGTTTACAAGCAGGAATGAACCCGAGAGCCTTCCCTGGCTCCATGAGGGTGCAGCGCCATTTTACACCCTGACACTATTAGCAGGCGGTCTGCAGGACACATTGTAGCGTCACGGCTCACAAGCAAGAATGAACCAGAGAGCCTTCCCTGGCTCCATGAGGGTGCAGCACCATGTTGCATCCTGACACTATTAGCAGGGGGTCTGCAAGACACATTGTAGGGTCACTGCTTACTTCACAAGCAAGAATGAACTGGAGAGCCTTCCCAGGCTCCATGAGGGTGCAGCGCCATGTTACACCCCCACACTATTAGCAGGGGGTCTGCATGACACATTGTAGGGTCACTTCTCACTAGCAACAATGAACCGAGAGCCTTCCCTGGCTCCATGAGGGTGCAGTACCATGTTACACCCTGACACTATTAGCAAGGGGTCTGCACGACACATTGTAGGGTCACTGCTCACAACCAAGAATGAGCCAGAGAGCCTTCCCTGGCTCGATGAGGGTGCAGCGCCATGTTACACCCTGACACTATTAGCAGGGGGTCTGCAGGACACATTGTAGGGTCACTGGTTACTTCACAAGCAAGAATGAACCGGAGAGCCTTCCCTGGCCGCATGAGGGTGCAGCGCCATGTTACACACTCAGACTATTAGCAGGTGGTCTGCACAACACATTGTAGGGTCACTGCTCACAAGCAAGAATGGCCCAGAAGGCCTTCCCTGGCTCCATGAGCGTGCAGCGCCATGTTACACCCTCACACTATTAGCAGGGGGTCTGCATGACACATTGTAGTGTCACTGCTCACAAGCAAGAATGAACCGAGAGCCTTCCCTGGCTCCATGAGGGTGCAGCTCCATGTAACACCCTCACACTATTAGCAGGGGGTCTGCATGACACATTGTAGTGTCACAGCTTACTTCACAAGCAAGAATGAAGCGAGAGCCTTTCCTGGCTCCATGAGGGTGCAGCGCCATGGTACACCCTGACACTATTAGCAGGGGGTCTGCATGACACATTGTAGTGTCACAGCTTACTTCACAAGCAAGAATGAAGCGAGAGCCTTCCCTGGCTCCATGAGGGTGCAGCGCCATGTTACACCCTGACACTATTAGCAGGGTTCTGCATGGCACATTGTAGGGTCACTTCTCACAAGCAAGAATGAACCGAGAGCCTTCCCTGGCTCAATGAGGGTGCAGCGCCATGTTACACTCTGACACTACTAGCAGGGGGTCTGCATGACACATTGTAGGGTCACTGCTCACTAGCAAGAATGAACCGAGAGCCTTCCCTAGCTCCATGAGGGTGCAGGGCCATGTTACACCCTGACACTATTAGCAGGGCGTCTGCATGACACATTGTAGGGCCACTGCTTACTTCACAAGCAAGAATGAACCAGAGAGCCTTCCCTGGCTCCATGAGGTTGCAGCGCCATGTTACACCCTGACATTATTAGCAGGGGGTCTGCAGGACACATTGTAGTGTCACTGTTACAAGCAGGAAGGAACCAGAGAGCCTTCCCGGGCTCCATGAGGGCGCAGCGCCATGTTACACCCTGACACTATTAGCAGGGGGTCTCATGACACATTGTAGGGTTACTGCTCACAAGCAAAGGATGAACCCAAGAGCCTTCCCTGGCTCCATGAGGGTGCAGCGCCATGTTACTCCCTCACACTGTTAGCAGGGGGTCTGCATGACAAACGTAGGGTCACTGCTTACAAACAGGAATGAACCCGAGAGCCTCCCCTGGCACCATGAGGGTGCAGCAGCAAGGTACACCCTCACACTATTAGCAGGGTTCTGCATGACACATTGTAGGGTCACGGATTACTTCACAAGCAAGAATGAACCAGATAGCCTTCCTTGGCTCCACGAGGGAGCAGCGCCATGTTACACCCTCACACTATTAGCAGGGGGTCTGCATGACACACTGTAGGGTCACTGCTTACAAGCAGGAATGAACCCGAGAGCCTTCCCAGGCTCCATGAGGGTGCAGCGCCATGTTACACCCTGACACTATTAACAGGGTGGTCTGCATGACACATTGTAGAGTCGCTGCTTACAAGCAAGAATGAACCGAGAGCCTTCTTTGGCTCCATGAGCGTGCAGCGCCATGTTACACCCTGACACTATTAGCAGGGGGTCTGCATGACACATTGTAGGGTCACTGCTCACAAGCAAGAATGAACCGGAGAGCCTTCCCTGGCTCTATGAGGGTGCAGCGCCATGTTACTCCCTGACACTATTAGCAGGGGAGTCTGCATGACACATTGTAGCGTCACTGCTTACTTCACAAGCAAGAATGAACCGGAGAGCCTTCCCTGGCTCCATGAGGGTGCAGCGCCATTTTACACCCTTACACTATTAGCAGGGGGTCTGCATGGCACATTGTAGGGTCACTGCTCACAAGCACGAATGAACCGAGAGTCTTCCCTGGCCGCATGAGGGTGCAGCGCCATGTTACACCCTGACACTATTAGCAGGGGGTCTGCATGACACATTGTAGGGTCAATGCTTACTTTACAAGCAAGAATGAACCGGAGAGCCTTCCCTGGCCGCATGAGGGTGCAGCGCCATGTTACACACTCACACTATTAGCAGGAGGTCTGCACGACACTTTGTAGGGTCACTGCTCACAAGCAAGAATGGCCCAGAGAGCCTTCCCTGGCTCCATGAGCGTGCAGCGCCATGTCACACACTCACACTATTAGCCGGGGGTCTGCATGACACGTTGTACGGTCACTGCTTACTTCACAAGCAAGAATGAACCTGAGAGCCTTCCCTGGCTCCATGAGGGTGCAGCGCCAGGGTACACCCTGACACTATTAGCAGTGAGTCTGAACGACACATTGTAGGGTCACTGCTCACAAGCAAGAATAAACCTGAGAGCGTTCCCTTGCTCCATGAGGGTGCAGCGCCATGCTACATCCTGACACTATTAGCACAGGGTCTGCATGACACATTGTAGTGTCACAGCTTACTTCACAAGCAAGAATGAAGCGAGAGCCTTCCCTGGCTCCATGAGGGTGCAGCGCCATGGTACACCCTGACACTATTAGCAGGGGGTCTGCATGACACATTGTAGGGTCACTGCTCACAAGCAAGAATGAACCAAGAGCCTTCTCTGGCTCCATGAGCCTGCAGCGCCATGTTACACCCTGACACTATTAGCAGGGGGTCTGCATGACACATTGTAGGGTCACTGCTCACAAGCAAGAATGAACCGGAGAGCCTTCCCTGGCTCCATCAGGGTGCAGCGCCATGTTACTCCCTGACACTATTAGCAGGGGGTCTACATGACATATTGTAGGGTCACTGCTCACAAGCAAGAATGAACCAAGAGCCTTCCTAGACTCCATGAGGGTGCAGCGCCATGTTACACCCTGACACTATTAGCAGGGGGTCTGCATGACACATTGTAGTGTCACTGCTTACTTCACAAGCAAGAATGAACGGGAGAGCCTTCCCTGGCCGCATGAGGGTGCAGCGCCATGTTACACCCTGACACTATTAGCAGGGGGTCTGCATGACACATTGTAGGGTCAATGCTTACTTCACAAGCAAGAATGAACCGGAGAGCCTTCCCTGGCCGCATGAGGGTGCAGCGCCATGTTACACACTCACACTATTAGCAGGAGGTCTGCACGACACATTGTAGAGTCGTTGCTTACAAGCAAGAATGAACCGAGAGCCTTCCCTGGCTCCATGAGCGTGCAGCACCACGTTACACCCTGACACTATTAGCAGGGGGGTCTGCACGACACATTGTAGCGTCACTGCTTACTTCACAAGCAAGAATGAACCGGAGAGCCTTCCCTGGCTCCATGAGGGTGCAGCGCCATTTTACACCCTGACACTATTAGCAGGGGGTCTGCATGGCACATTGTAGAGTCACTGCTCACAAGCACGAATTAACCGAGAGCCTTCCCTGGTTCCATGAGGGTGCAGCGCCATGTTACACCCTGACACTATTAGCAGGGGTTCTGCATGAAACATTGTAGGGTCAGTGCTCACAAGCAAGAATGAACCGAGAGCCTTCTCTGGCTCCATGAGCGTGCAGCGCCATGTTACACCCTGACACTATTAGCAGGGGGTCTGCATGACACATTGTAGCGTCACTGCTTACTTCACAAGCAAGAATGAACCAGAGAGCCTTCCCTGGCTCCATGAGGGTGCAGCGCCATTTTACACCCTGACACTATTAGCAGTGGGTCTGCATGGCACATTGTAGGGTCACTGCTCACAAGCACGAATGAACCGAGAGCCTTCCCTGGTTCCATGAGGGTGCAGCGCCATTTTACACCCTTACACTATTAGCAGGGGGTCTGCATGGCACATTGTAGGGTCACTGCTCACAAGCACGAATGAACCGAGAGCCTTCCCTGGCCGCATGAGGGTGCAGCGCCATGTTACACACTCACACTATTAGCAGGAGGTCTGCACGACACATTGTAGGGTCACTGCTCACAAGCAAGAATGGCCCAGAGAGCCTTCCCTGGCTCCATGAGCGTGCAGCGCCATGTTACACCCTGACACTATTAGCCGGGGGTCTGCATGACACGTTGTACGGTCACTGCTTACTTCACAAGCAAGAATGAACCTGAGAGCCTTCCCTGGCTCCATGAGGGTGCAGCGCCAGGGTACACCCTGACACTATTAGCAGGGAGTCTGAACGACACATTGTAGGGTCACTGCTCACAAGCAAGAATGAACCCCAGAGCCTTCCCTGGCTCCATGAGGGTGCAGCCCCATGCTACATCCTGACACTATTAGCACAGGGTCTGCATGACACATTGTAGTGTCACAGCTTACTTCACAAGCAAGAATGAAGCGAGAGCCTTCCCTGGCTCCATGAGGGTGCAGCGCCATGGTACACCCTGACACTATTAGCAGGGGGTCTGCATGACACATTGTAGTGTCACAGCTTACTTCACAAGCAAGAATGAAGCGAGAGCCTTCCCTGGCTCCATGAGGGTGCAGCGCCATGTTACACCCAGACACTATTAGCAGGGGTTCTGCATGACACATTGTAGGGTCAGTGCTCACAAGCAAGAATGAACCGAGAGCCTTCTCTGGCTCCATGAGCGTGCAGCGCCATGTTACACCCTGACACTATTAGCAGGGGGTCTGCATGACACATTGTAGGGTCACTGCTCACAAGCAAGAATGAACCGGAGAGCCTTCCCTGGCTCCATCAGGGTGCAGCGCCATGTTACTCCCTGACACTATTAGCAGGGGGTCTACATGACATATTGTAGGGTCACTGCTCACAAGCAAGAATGAACCAAGAGCCTTCCTAGACTCCATGAGGGTGCAGCGCCATGTTACACCCTGACACTATTAGCAGGGGGTCTGCATGACACATTGTAGGGTCACTGCTTACTTCACAAACAAGAATGAACGGGAGAGCCTTCCCTGGCCGCATGAGGGTGCAGCGCCATGTTACACCCTGACACTATTAGCAAGAGTTCTGCAGGACACATTCATGTGGTGGTGTGACATGGCAGCCTGATGCCGGACATTCCTTCCTTGGCATATGTTTGAGCTGATGGTGTAGGGCACCGATCTGACGCATTCAAAAATAATAGTCGACTGGATGTTTTTGTTTTAATAACCAGAGTAGGCCACAGCACTGCAGAAGATAAACCTGGTCAGTCATTAATTCACAGACGTGAGGGTAAGCTTCCCTCTGCTCGGCTGTTGTGCGTGGCTCTTCTGACTCGAGGGGCAAATGTTTTCATCCTAAACGAAAGGGGTGAATAGTTTACCCAAGTAAGTTGAAAAACAGTGAATCTATCCGTGCCAAATACATGAAAGTTACTGGCAAAAATAAAACGATTCGTACAAAATTTATATTTATAAACATATCAGCTTGTTAAGAGGGATTTCATAAAATAACTTGTCCACATTGTCACCGTGACAACTCCATGAAACAAAAGCATACGGGGCACATTCTAGCGCCGTTTTCAGAATCAAACAATATAATGTGCTCCCCCCAGTTTTGATCTTTGGTGCTCTCTGATTCCTTGTTGGCTCCATCTCCTGATGCTGACGTATCTTGGCCTCCTACAGCCAGTTTCCCTTCAGGATCCCTGATTACCACCCATCGCCCCTTCTTTACATTTCTGCAGTCTGGGTCTTTGTCTGTTGGGTCCTCTGTCTTTGTTTGACTTTCCTATTTCCAGATCAATGGTCCAGGTCTCTGCCATGTGTTATACCTTCTTCTTACTCTAGGTTTGGCGATGCAGCGCTCACAACGAAATTCGTTTTATTGATTTAAATGTTTACTTACCTGTATTGGTCCGTAATCCGTACTTTGCTACCCCCCACCCTGCCCCTCCCCCGCCCCACGTAACCGCCCGGCCGGCACTCCTACCAGGACCGCGACTGCCCAAAAGTACAGCACGCATCTCTTGCTCTTTATCCTTGGGAGTGTGTTTGATTCACGTTTGGTTATTCATCAAGTTAAAATCACAAATCACGGGTAGGATTTTATTCTGGAACACTATAGGGGCATCACAAATACGGATGACGCAACTGGTTTAGATTTAAAGATATCTCACCATGTATATTTCTGAACTAGCATGCTTTGCTTGAGCCATGAAATTGAATTAGGCATCGAACACTTGATTTTGAAAATTATAAACTTATTGGTGTATGTTGCTAAACTTGCACAGGGCGATCCTTTGGCATGCATTGAGCTCTAGAAAATTGTATAATGTTTCATGTATTACAAACTTGGTATTTGTAGTACTTTTAGACCTAAGGAAGTCGTAGGGGTGTCACCCCCAGACGACGGGTAAACAGACAAAATATCGAGTTTAAATTATCGACCTACCAGAATATCGATGTTGAAATATCGTCATGCCAGAATATCGACAGTCAGAATATCGTTGACAAGAATATCGAGTTCAAGGTAAGAAATATCGTTTTTAAATATCGGTGTTAAAAATATCGTTTTTTTAGTTTGTGTTATGTATGTTAGTATTGAATTTAAATGTATGTGTTCTATATTTTTGTGTAAGTATTGCTTTTGTAGTTTAATATATGTGTTAAATTTTTATAAGTTATTAATTTTTTTTCAACAACATTTTGCTTTTTAGTTCCGTAGCGGGTTGTGGGTTATAGGGGAATAATATGGGAAGTAATTTAATTATAATACATTTATTAATAATTTCTAGAAGTTATTAATTATTTTTAATTAAATTTTGCGTTTTATTTCCGCAGCGGGTTGTGGGTTTATAGGGTAATAGGTTGGGAAGTAATTTAATGATAATACATTTATTAATAATTTCTAGAAGTTATTAATTATTTTTTAATTAAATTTTGTGTTTTATTTCTGTAGCGGGTTGTGGGTTTATAGGGGAATAGGGCGGGAAGTCATTTAATTATTATTAATTAATTAATAATTTTTATTAATTAATATTTATGTATTTAATAATTTATAGTGTTAATTGTGGTAATTAATGTAATATTAATGATTTAATAATTGCTTATTAATAATTATTAATTAATTGTTAAATATGTTAATTGTCTTATTTTTTAGGAGTGGGTTGTGGGTTTATAGGGGAGTGGGGTGGGAAGTAATTTAATTATAATTAATTAATTTATGTTTTTTATTAATTAATATTTATGTTTTTAATATTTAATATTGTTAAATGTGGTTATTAATTTATTATTTATTATTTATTATTTGGATATTAATAATTATTAATTAATTAATTATTATGTTAATTGTGTCTTTTTTTAAGAGTTTGTTGTGCGTTGATAGGGGAGTAAGGTGGGAAGAAATATAATTTTATTAAAAATTTTATTTTTTTTAATAATATTAATTTAAAGTTATTTTATAGTTTTAATTGTGTGAACTAATTTATTCATTTGCTTGTTAATTGTTATTAGTTAATTAATTCATTGTCAATCAATTATGTTAATTTTGTCATGTTTTACAATATTTGTGGTGTCGTTTATAGGGGAATATGGTGGGAGGTAAATTATTTTTGAATAATTAATTATTTGTTAATTAATGTTAATTATTTTGCTGGAGTGGGAATACTAAATTATTCCCCTCTGCTCTCCAACACTTTCCCTACTGTTTCATTTGCTTGAGTGGGAATAGTAAATTATTCCCCTCCGCTATGCAACACTTTCCCTATTGTTGCACTCGCTGGAGTGGGAATAGTAATTTTTGCCTACCCGCTATCCAACACTTTCCCTAATGTTGCACTCGCTGGAGTGGGAATAGTAATTTGTACCTACCCGCTATCCAACACTTTCCCTACTGTTGCACTCACTGGAGTGGGAATAATAATTTTTACCCCCCCGCTATCCAACACTTTCCCTACTGTTGCACTCGCTGGAGTGGAAATAGTAATTTTTACCTACCCGTTATCCAACACTTTCCCTATTGTTGCATTCACTGGAGTGGGAAAAGTAATTTTTACCCCCGCTATCCAACACTTTCCCTACTGTTGCACTTACTGGAGTGGGAATAGTAATTTTAACCCCTGGCTATCCAACACTTTCCCTACTGTTACACTCGTTGGAGTGAGAATAGTAATTTTTAGCTCCCTGCTATCCAACACTTTCCCTACTGTTGCACTCACTGGAGTGGGAATAGTAATTTTTACCCCTCCGCTATCCAACACTTTCCCTACTTTTGTACTAAATTATTATTTAAAATGTAATTAATATTTTATATATTAAAAGTATAATATATATTTTTTTATTTATAATATTTATCTTACAGGTGTTTGTGTATATATATTTAATTGTATTTTTTGATATATTTCTAATATGTTATAATTAAATAAAAATATTATTTATTAATTATTTTAAAGTAAATATATATATATTAAATTGTAAATATGTATGTTTATTTTTTTAAATTAAATTTAATATTTATAAATTTTTACATTTACAAATAAATTTAAATAATTTATTTTTAAGTTAATAGTATATTTTCCTTATTTTACAATATTTTTTTAACATTAAAAAAACCCGATATATTTAACTTCGATATTTTAAACAACGATATTTTTTTTCTCGATATTTTTGTACTTACCATGTTGTAGATAGGATGTCGATATTCTGGACATCGATATTCTTGACACGATATTCTGGTAGGTCGATATTGATGTCGTCGATATTATGTCAGTGATCCCAGACGACGAAACGCATCGGCTAAAAGGTGTGGATGAAATAAAAACACCAGAGAAAAAACAACAGTCTACATTATTGGTTTCATGTTTCTCAGCTGTACTATACTTTGATTTTGACTTGGAGATGCGTGTGCTTCAGAAATTGTAAATTACATCTCCTGGCAAAGTCTACCTTACAACATGGGCAGTCCTGCCCTGCTACATTTATGGAAGCCAATGTTGCTCAAGTCTGCACACTTTGACATGGAGATTCACACAGGGAACCCAAGGTTACCTTATCCTGTATGCAAAAAAAACATTTCAGCCTTTGTGCATAACCTCTGTTGAGCTTACTGATAAAAGAAACAATTTCTGACTACAGTGGATTCAAATTGCAGTTTGTGACCATAATCTAGATCTGTGATACTCAAAGTATGGCCCGGGGGCCGCATGCGTCCCTCCTGACCTTTACATGAGGACCCCTGAACAGCAGCAGCACTGGGCTGCTGTTTACTCAACTCAGCACTAACATTAAAAAAATTGTTAAATATAAAGCAGGCACTTATTTAAAGGTTAATTGCAGTTAAACAAAAAGAAGTAACTAGGCCCTTAACTTTAGGAACACCTTCATTTTTATAGACAGCAAACATGTAAAAATAGGATAGTCTTTTCAAAATTCAAAGTTTATTTTATTGACTTGTAGAATCATTTCACTTTAGATTATCAAATTACAGCAGTACATTCAGAAGTATTTTGTTAAAGTGATGGTTTTCAAACATTAATTTAGAAACGTTTATGCGATGCCCCCATCCACGCCCCCACCCTGACAACAATGCCATTAGTGATTACATCCAAGCACAGGAGGTGGTTTTGTTCAGCACGCATCTTGAAGTCATGTATTTCAGGGTCCTCTTACATGTGACAAGGAAAAAAAAGGAGGGAAATGGAAATAAAACAATTGCCCAGGGTCACACAGTTTGGTCAAGTGGAGAAGGCAGGATTGATCCCAGGTTTTCTGGTTTCACATTGCACAATTGAGTTCAGCCAGTAGATATACATGCTTCGCTTCCCCTATATCCACTTTACACCCCCTCCTCCTCTGGCATCAGTGCAGCCCTCGGTCACACCAAAGACCAAACTTTGCGGCCCCAGGGATAATGTTTATGAGTACCCATGATCATAGAACTACATGTGACCCTCATCTCAATATATGTTGTTCATACAGGTGAATGTTTAGATCTATTCAGGAAAATCCTGGGAAGATTAGTGACAAACAGTACTTTTCATAGTACAATGGGGTATAAATGACGAAAACTGGCTATGATAAAATATAACATGAAGTGCACCATAACTTAGTCTCCCAACAATCAAGCTCCCAGCAACCATCCAAGATCACCTACTTTCAAAAGCAAAGATGAAGCAATATCTCAGGAGCAAGACACTTGAAATGAAGTTCACTGAGATGAAGAAGATGAAGGTTAAGACAATTACTGCCTTTTTCCCAGGCAAACTGCAATCAACACTCTGACTTCTAATTCAAACATACGGTCAAGGCAAATGGTCCATCAGAATCACCATCACACCTCTGCCCTCTCAAGCCATCAAGAACATTCCACTGTCAAACACTACCATGACCACAGCAAACACCCTCCTTAAGAACCCTACCATCAGGCATGTGCCCCGCCGACCTCAAGACCTTACATCTGAATTCAAGATCTCCCACAATAGACTGCTCCTTAAGACAAAGAATTGTGATTAGGCAACCCTGTCAGCCATCAACCAATCCCCAATGACCCATTCTTGGGTCAACTAACTCTAGGAGCTATCTTTAATCAGTTCTGTGGCTTCTGAAACAAACCACCATTGTAACAGCCTATCCAAACATTGGTCTATCCCATAAGAGGCACTGAATCCACCTTGATTTCCTACTGGGACAATGTCATGCACTCACCTGGTTCCAACCGCGGAAACTATACTGGGACTGATGCAGGACCTCCTATCCCCACAGGGCCTGACCCGTTCAAGGAATAGTTTCTCCCTAAACAAGAAAAGAAGAAAAGGCCCTAGGGTGGGTGTGGGGGGGGGGGAGAAAATAAGAAAAGAGAGACTTTCGATACTGGTTCCAGTCAGCAATTTGCGGCACAGCACTGACTGGAGGCCTTCTGAATCTGCTAGGTAGATGTATACAGGACCGTGACCTCTGGTTTTGCGAAGACACAATGCACTAGAAATAACAAGAATTGGCAATTATGATCATTACACTACAGCCTCACAAACAATGGATTTGCAAATACATGAGTAACATACACTTACAGTCTCTTTCAGAAACAGAGCAAGGAACAGAATAACCGGAAGCACAGAGTGCAGTTATACACTCCCAAGGAATATCTCAAAATACAGATTGGAGTTACTGGCACACGCAAGAAAACACTCAAAACATAGATTCGAGCTAATGAGACTCCCATGGAAACTCAAAACATGACACTCAGTACAGGGTTAATACATGAAGCAAGCGCTTGGAGGAGAGTTCTCAAGGCTCTATTGTTCACCAGGGAAAAGCAGAGCCAAGTCTCTATTCCTTGACATAATGTAGTTCAATGGCTAGGGTTGCAGGAAGGATCTGGAGCACGAACAATCAAGGTGAACTGGAGGAAAGTCAATGAGAGGGAACTTGAAGGCAAGTATAGTCTTGAGGATGCCGATACTCTGGACTGCTTACTACTGTAAAAGAATAGTGCGCAATAACTTGATATCAAGTACTTTGCCTAGTATTTCAACTTGTCCTAAGTCTGAAAAAGGACATGAGGTATTGACTCAGGAAGTTGCAGAGGGACTGGAGTAGCAGAGCAGGAGGCGGAGAACAAAGGATGCGTCAAGGGAACTGGAGCCAAGGGAATCACAGAAGGAACTTGAACTGCAGCTGAGAAGAGCGCTGCCCAGGTCCGGTCAATTTTTCAGGTGAAGGGGTGGGAGGAAGCTCATTTGGGAGAAAGCTCATTCCGCAGGAAGTGTAAGCCAAGCAAGGAGCTCGGGATAGGGTGTGGTGTATATCCAGGCTCAGGGTCCAATGGATACAGTGAGGGCACGTGTGATGTGGCGCACATGGCAATCTGGAAGGTTCTCCAACACTCCTGAAGGAAAAACGTATTAGTACACTGGCTAACCTTTCAGAAAGAGCAGGTGCAAACTAACAAATGGAACACTTAACATGGAAAAAAATGTTTCAATTTGTCTAAACGTGCAAAGGGAAAAACACTCTAAGACCCCAGCAACAGTGGGAGCAAAGCAAGCCATTGGTTCACGTGTTCAGGGAATGCTTGCTAACTCGGGCATAATGGAATCAGGGAGAGAGGGGATTCTTGGGCATGGAATCACAGCGCGCCATAAAGTGCCACAGGTGTAACGTAACATGAGTTCTGCGCACCAGGCCCTCTACTCAGAAGGGGCATGAGATGGTCATGACAGGCGACAAGAAGACTATGGTACAAAGAAAAAGAGTTGCAGCACTTGTATCTTTAGACAAAATCCTTGCCTTTGTCCAAGGTGTCCCTTCCTGCACATAAACAATCAATAATGGCGATTTGTTACTTCTATGTGTGCTGCGTTCTGCAGCACACATAGAAGTAGCAAATCATCATTATTAAATGATAGTTTATGTGCAGGAAGGGACACCTTCCTGTACATAAAGAATCATTAATGGTGTTTTGTTCTTTCTATGTGTGCTGCAGAATGCAGTACACATAAAAAAAGCAAAAACGAGGAGAAATGAAAGTATTTCTCCTCGTTGCACCAATCTAACGTCTGCTTTTGCATGGTGTTAGTTTTAGGTTCTGTCTCAGATTTACAGATCTTTGTAAACCTGGGGCAGTGTCAAAAAGCAATGGGTATTGCGGTAGAACGAACTCAGCAACACCTATTGCACGCCCCTTTCATACAAAGTGATGCATGTAAAGGGGACGTATTTACAAGGCGGCATTAAGCCACTCAAAGTGGCTTAGCGCCGCTTTGTAGACATGGAGAAGGGCATAGCACCACCAGAACGTTGCTAAAAGTGACATTCTGGTGGTGCTATCCCCTTGTAAATATACCCCAGAGTTCCTTACCTGCTGAGCTTGGAAAAACTACCATTACATAATCTTCTAGTTCCAGGGGCTCATTCCAACACCAGGGAGATCCAATGAACTAGAAATGTGCTTGTGATCATGGACTACAGCCTTTCACTTGTCCTGCTAGTGAACCAGGCCACAGGAAATGATTTCAACACTGTGCAAACTCTTCAATAAATGTTCCCTGTTGCTATAGAGGCTCCAGGCCTCCATTATCTTCGTCATGCCTCTTCCAGACAGTGCAAATCGACCCTACGAATTTGTGGTGAGACGTCCTGTCTTCAGGGAGCTCTACTTTGCCAACAGTCATCCATCTCAAGGGCCCACCCTCACTGGCGTAACGAAAATTGAGGGGGCCTCCCTGCAAGGTACGTGGAGGGGCCCCCTCCGGACTCAATCAGCAGCTCTCCGGCCAGAGTGCAGTGCCGAGGGGCCCCCTGGAGCTTGGGGCCCCCGCACCGCGGGGTCTGCGGGGGCCTGTGTTACGCCCCATACTGCTGCAAACTTCACAGAACAGGACCCCCGCTCTGGAATGGTACCCAGCTGATCGTCTCTTCTATAAGAACCAATATCTCAGAGGAACTACTTTTATTGCAGACCGAAGTACTATGGAACACCCTTCCCATAAAGACAAGAAACATCCAAGACAAACTGCAGTACAGAAAGGCAGTAAAGACAAGGATCTTCCTCAGCAATTAAAGATAAAGCATTCGACTAAGCAGCAGATAGAAGAATTTTCAATCCCAAGGAGGTGTGGATGCCACTGGACCCAGCATCATACCAACCCTTGAACTTGAACCCATTCTTCTTCAAGGATAGTATGCAAGAAGAACATGTGCACAGCTTCCTCTAACTATCCTTTGCTCTACTCAATGCAGAGGTTCAGCAAAACATTTGCATCAACAGAATCTCAGTGGCAGTCATTCTGCAACCACTGACAATCATTCACAACATCACAGAATTACCTACAATGGTCACACTGCATTTGTACACCCTTACAATCAACACAGAAAATGGCTTGTGAGCTCTGCATACTGTCTCTCATCCTTTTATCACTCTGCTGCACAATATGGAGCACTATGGAGCAGCACAATATGTTACAATATGAGCACATCTTTGGTCATCAAACACAACACCAAAAAACAGTTCCCACAGAGGCCACACTACAAGCCCACACTCTTCCAGCAAAGCACTGCCCATCCTCCAAGCACTTTGGCATCTCATCAGGATGATGTACTGTAGGTAGCACTTTATAAGTGCACCTGCAAAACAAGATTGAACATTTTACATGAACTTGCTTATGTGGTAAATTCCACCTGAAAATGTTTATTTTGGGGAATTATCACAATCGTTCCTCTTCACTCCAGCAAACTTGAGGGCAGAGTGGGACTACAAACCACATCATGTAAGCAAAGCAGTGCAGTGCCATCTTACAAGTATATAATAGTTAACCTTAGACAGACTCTCTCTCTACACAGAGTACTGGAGTTACTCCAACTAGGAAGGATTGAAGGTTAAATTGGCCTTGGCAGGATTAAAATGTGTGGCCTGCTTATCATAAGGGATGTCAGTAACAAGAGCTTAACTCATGGAGCCACTTTGAAGGCCATTTTTGTTAGTCACGTTTATTCAATTAAATTAAAATCATTCATGAGTCCTAAAATCAGAGTGCCCTGAAGTGTTAAATCAACGCCCAGGGCCTTGTGTTTCATCTAGTGTCTCTAGAGACTTCCAGCAAGCCACAGCTACTGACAGAGTTTTAAAATACACCATAGTTGATATAAAGCAGAACAACTATATTTCAAATAAAAACAACATTGCACACAACTGAGGAATCTGTATTTTATTTGAAAAAGATTAAAGAAGGTTCACTCTTTACTGACTCTGCATAACTTCACCATCCAAGGCAATTAGGTTTCTTGTTACAAACTAAATGTAGCAGTCAATGCGTTTTAGGTTTCGCTTGCGCTCTTCTTGAGAAATCTATTGTTTTTAATATAAACTTATAAGTGACTTACATCCCGCCTCCTCTCTTTCCTGGCTTCTCATTGGTTCCTGTGCGTGACAGTTACCTTTCCTCCATTTCTATTGGCTGTAGCATATTTTCCTGCATTTACCAATGCTTGCTCCTCGTCTGCTTCTCTTATCAGTTTCCCGCCGCCGAAATACTGTTAACATCCGCTTTGGTGGAACTATATTTTCATAAAGTTTTGCCTTTTACTATTGCAGCATATTTATAAAACAATTTATCATCCGGAGAGATTAAGTGATTTGCATAGTATCACAGGATGTTGTGCGGCCCTGCTGAGACTCGGAACGAGGACCCCCTGCTCTCAAGTCAGCAGCTCTGGCCGCTGCACCACATCCCCTCCACTTCCGTGTTATCTGTCAGGGAGCTCTTTCCTTCTCCCGGACGATGATTGATAAAAACAGCTCTTTATTCATTATCATAGGCGAAACCGATGCGTTACCGATGCTTATCTAATATGCCGTTTTCTAGTTCAGAAGACGCATGTCTTTGGTTCACCCCTATATGCATTACACACAGATTCACTAAACTTTCTTGCTACAAGGCAAGGGAACTTGCTGCGCTTCATTGCCTGAAAGGAAGAGAGCAGAAATGTGTTATATACACAAAGATGTGGTGCACTTTTGCTCTGGCGAACTTGTGACAGCTTAGCGCCAATGCAGGCACGCTTGCGCCATGACGCAGGGGTGCCTGCATTGTTGTCAATATAGTTTTTGTGCAGAAAAGCTATCCTTAGAGACGTATTGCTCTTTGTATGGTTGCAGCAGAATGCAGCACACATTCAAAGAGGAACTAATAAGGAGAAACACAGATATTTATCCGTGTTACACCAGCCTCGGGTAGGTGCACCACCATTGTAGTGCAGACAAGGTTTACAGACTTTAGTAATCTTGGTTTGTGTCAGAGTGCATGGTTGGGTGTATGGGAACACCCATGCTCCACTCATGTAATGCCCTCACGACGTACGCAATGCAGTGCAAGGCGCAGCATTGCTTTACTTTTTGGGTAAAACTCCGCCCTAAGCCATGCAAATCTTGATTTGAATGACTCAGTAAATCCAGAAATACATTTTGCGTTGTGGCTGCATCAAAAAAGTGTTGCAATCATAACACAAAATGTTAGTAAGGCTCGACCCAATTCTCTAATGATTCGCTTTTGCTACAAATTCCATGCATTTCTTCTGTCAGCACAATCAGCCCTAGAGCCAAAATTTGTATTGCTTTTCTTCACATCTATTACAATAGGGATTTTCTCCTGCGTGTCCTATCCAGGTTTTAGTCCAGCATTTTTAGAGTTACAGGTAATCAATCAACGTTTATATACCAAAGATGTTGGCGCTCTTCGGATCACTGAAAACATTTTAATTGAATCTGAAGTGACACCAACTATATAAATACTCCCTTAAAGCACAGTCAAAAGATGCTTCAGCAGCTTATGAATATGGGCAGCACTGTGATGCAGCGGTCACAATAAAAACTATTTCTCCCAGGACATCCAGGTATAAACTATACTCATATCCACATGACGATGGGGCCCATAGACATCGCCAAACATACACACAATCAATCGTTTCACCTGGATAACTTCTCTTGGTTCTATTCCCTAGGAGAAAAACTCTTATAATACATGATAGATAATGTACCGCTGGAAGGAGCTAGGATACCTTTTCTTTTACCATTTAATTGTCATCCCTAACAGTTTTTAGGTATTCCTGCTCATTTGGTCGATGGATTAACTAGAAAGAATTAGTTGATGGCGATTAAGACCAGCTGAATCACGAACAACTTATTCACTCTATATCCAAACATTTATATAAGAAAGCACCTAGTCATTTGTTTTAAAATCATAAAGTTTTATATAATTTCAAAAGCATAAAAGAATTTTAGTAATTTTATTTCAATTTCAATTTATACATTCATTAATCAATGTGTTTAATTTAAGCAAATCAATTTTATTGCAGATATAAATTTTGTCATGAGGAAAATCCTAATTAACCTACCTAACCTCCTAATTAAGCCTAATGATTTCTAAAGATAAATTCGCAAATAACCTGTTTCTCATACTCAACTGGAAAATAAAGACAGCAACAGAAACTTCAGCTCGTCAGCATCAGCTACCGCAACCCGTCTCATCTAACAGTCTCTCAGCATTCCCCGCTCATCGATCAGGAACTCAGCTCTCTGCAAGTACCCGTCTCTCTGTCAAGGTGTGAGCGATCTCCCCTCCCACCGGAGTAGGCCTTCTTATACCCTAATTCTAAATTAGCTAACTAACTGTTGTAACATTAATAACACGCTCTTCATTCATTGGTCCATCTGGGGTCAACTTAAGTATTGTCCTTTTTTTTCCCAGTTCCGACCAGTCTCTTTCAGACATGTGATTGTTCATTCTTATTTCCCACGACCGACAATTTCTCTGTCCGCTTCGATCAGTTCTTTCGCAACATTTCTTGATACTTTTAAGAACTTGTCATGCCTTGTCCTTTTCTAACGGTTGATTCCCACAGTTCTTTGCTGATCACCAGGCACATTATCAGTTCACTTAGGTCACATCAGCCTTGACCATTCTTTCAGCCCAGCTTTCAGTTGCGATCACGTGTTCTTAACTTTTTCTCCCGCATCATTTATACATCTCAGCACTTTTGCGCTCGGAGCATGCGCACTACATTGATACACGGCCATTTTCTATCATCACTCGAAATTGGTTTTAGAAGCACTATTTAGAATAAACAAAACATAATTAAAATAGAGAAACATAGCCTTTTCGTTTCCCTCCCATCCTCTACGTACCCCAATTAGTTATTACCTAGCAAAAAGCAACATTTAAGCTGTTCCTTACTTACCATCACTATTGTTTCTGCAACACCACATTTTATTTAAAAAGGCACGAAGTCATGCATTTATTTTTTAATTAGTACGCAACTATTTTTACGTTAAAGTTAAACACATGGACATTTGTTAATAGATTATTCGGCCCATATATTGCGTATTATTTTCCCCTTACATACATTGTTGATTATTACATGAACACGATCAGTTTTATTAAAATTTGTTAGGGGTTAAATTTTTTTCTTTTATCCTGCTCCATCAACTCCCCCCTTTGGTGATTTTTAAATCACCACATAAATCCCAAGTTATACTTCTATATTAGGTAGCATATTTCTTTTTCTTCCGGTTTACTTTTTGTTAGTTCATACTGCTGTGTCTATTTCATCCTGTCTTCTTGTTTCTTTATACATATTTTCTTTCATTTTCTCTAACTCTATTTCACCCATTTCTCTTTCTCTCTCTTTTATTAGTCTGCTGTTTCTTTTTATTTCATTTTGTCTTCTTTTTCTCTTGATACACGTTATTACAATTTTCAATGTCATTACTAAAATTATTACTATAGTTGCTACTATTATGACTTTCCCTATCACTAGACTACTCATCCTTGTTAACCAATTTGCTACTGTAGAAAACCCTCTACCAAGTTTTCCCAGGACACTTTCAACCTCCAGTGGAACTAGTTCTTTGTGCAAACTTGTAATATTTTTAATATACTTTTGTATATTTTCACTTTTATCAGGAATGTAAGTACAACAATGTTGCACTTTCAGCATTCCACAGACTCCACCCTCTTTTGCCAAAAGAATGTCAAGGGCAAGACGATTTTGCATTACCATAGCTCTCATGGCAACCATTTCGGTATTAACCATTAAGAACCCTCCAGCAGTATCTGTAGACAAATGATCTACTACTGTGGATAATTTCCGAATTTTAAATGCATTCAAAGATATTCCCACTGCTGGTATCAATGCTCCAAAAATATCACCTACAATTTCTGTAAAACTTTCCCTCTTTCTACGTGAAAATCCATTAATCATCTTGTGTGTTCCTTTTTCTTCTCTGTCTAAATGAAAAATCTTTGGAAAGACCAGGCCTACATAACATGTTCCATACCAATGGTCTGGTAACCTGTAATAAGCTCTATTCCCACAAATATAATAGATACCTGGAAATATTGGGTCTTTACCACCCTTGAATCCCCAACCTCCCAAAATTTGGTAATTGTCGTGACAGATACTGGAACCTACAAAATAATTGTCATAGACTGTCTTATTTCTCCTAATACACAACTTTCCTGTTTGTGGCCAATCTAAAGTCATTGCTGCATTTATCTTTTTCCCTTCAGGATTCTCCTCCTCAAACGTCCATAAATGTTTTCTCTTCTCTTTTATTGCTTCTTTTGAAATTTCCCTCTTCTTTCTTCAACCATTTCTAAAAATACTTTTTCTTCTTTCTTTAACTCACAGGTAAGGTTGTTTTTAACTATTTCTTCTATTGTTAAATTTTTATGTTCTAAAAAGAATTCTCCAAAAACTTTCACTTGTTTTACTTTGTTTAGTTCTGGAACTACAGAGACATTTGCAAAAATCTTATCTAGATCAGTATAATAAAATTCTAATCTACCTGTTTTGTAAAATAAACTTGCCAAAACACTACGGGGTCGATTCCGATTCGGGCCGGAAAAAGCACCGACCGACTCGGAGCCGGAAAAATTACCGACCGACACGTACCAGTGGCGCCCGACACGCCAAGTACGATGCAAGCCGCGATAAATCCGACCGACACGTCAGGAAACCAAGCCGACCGACCGAGCCGCTCGGAAAATAGCAATCCGGCCGGAAAAACACGCGAATCCAACCGACCGACACGCACCCGGAACAAATCCGACCGAATCGTACCCGCCAACTCCAACCCGCAAAGTACGATGCAAGGCGCGAAAACCCGACCGAGTCGGACGGAGGACAAGCCGTACGACCGACACGCATACAAAACCGAGCCGAAGCAACACAATACACCGCGACCGACGCGTACGCAGCATACAAAACTGCACAAACACAGCGTGAACGAAGCGGAGAACACCGTACGAGACCAATGCAGGGTCCGACTCGGTCACAAGAACGTTTCCAACATAAACAAACAGCACAAAGGAAAAATCACCCAAAAAAGGCCAAACAAGCAATTAGCAAGCCAATAAATACTGGGGGGGTGGGGACAGAGAACAAAGACACACCCACAACTCCACCTATATAAAGGACACAAATCACTACCATGAGCCTTTGCAAATGCCATTCCACTGCCAGCACCCAAGAGAAAGCAACCACACACCCACAGCTCACCCCTCACACAAGCCACACACCATCAGCACACCAACAAATACCTACCTCACATACACCCAGCAAAACACACACTCACACACCCTCACCTGCACACCAACACACACATCACTCACCATCACCACCCATCACCATGCCCCCAAGAAGAATCCCAAGTTCCTAGATTGTGAATTGGAAGTCCTGGTAGACGAGATCCTCAGGGTGGAGCCACAGCTGTTTGGCACTCTGGTCCAACAGACCCCATGTCGCAGAAAACCAAGATGTGGGAGAGGATCATCAACAGGGTGAACGCCCAATCACCATGTCGGCGCACAAAGACGGACATCCAGAACAGGTGGTATGACGTGCGCAGGAGGGTACGGGACCTGCTGAAGATAGACTACATCAACAGCCAACACACCGGCAGTGGCCCTCCTGCCAAGCCAATATACCTCAGGCCCTGGGAGGAGAAGGTGCGGGCCATCCTTCCGCCAGTGAGCGTATATGGACTAGAGAACATCCCAGAGCCTGGTGAGTACACAACAAATGTACACAATAAACTGCCACAAAACACACACATCACTGTCAAGGGGAGAGTCAAACCATGCACACATAGCAATTACACAGCAACTAGAACAGAATCATCCCAAAATGTGTATGTCAGTCAGATAAACACAACACATGCCATCAAAAAAGTCACATCCAACTGTGCCAACACATGTACAAACACAACCACAACTACAGCTAGGCAGTGGCACAAATAGAACTAACACACACATCCACACATGTAGCCACCACAACAACACCAACACACAGTGAAGACCACTCAAAGGAAGGAATTCTGTGTATGCTGGCCAAGTCAGTGTAGCCAATAGCATCATGGGAGTCGCAGTCACACATATTGCCCGCCCCAAAACTGTCCCATCAACACCACCATGAACCATGCGCACATCACAGGGAGTGGAGAAGGACTCACAAGATGGCTGACACTGGCTACTGCTGTGGGGAGCACAAGGCCCTGCTGCCAACTGTGCACCAACAAACAGCAGGACACCACTGACTGACATCCTGAGAGACAACTTACACTCCCTGCAATGCAAGCACGTTCCATGGTGGGATATCTGGCTGGCTGGGTGGGAAGGGGGACTTGCAGCACTGACCATAGTCACCAGCACCTCCCCTCACACACCCCCCCAACACAAACTCCACAGTACCCACCTGGTAGAATGCAATGCCCTCCATCCTAACACAAGATCCCACAAAGCACCACCACCCTGGGTTATGTTGTGTGAAGCACAGGGACACTCTTGGGACTCTTAGCCAAACAACTGCCAGGACAACACTCCCAGCCATCCTGTCAGCACAGCCAGCCCACCCCACAGGGAAGCAGAGTCAAAAGGAAGGAAGCATGGGCATGCTGGGAAGGGGGTGGAGGCAATAGCATGATGGGAGTCGTAGTCACAGACATTGCTCAGCCTCACAACTGTCCCATCAACACCACCCTGAACCATGCTCACATCACAGGGAGTGGAGAAGGACTCACAAGATGGCTGACACTGGCTACTGCTGTGGGGAGCACAAGGCCCTGCTGCCAACTGTGCACCAACAAACAGCAGGACACCACTGACTGACATCCTGAGAGACAACTTACACTCCCTGCAATGCAAGCACGTTCCATGGTGGGATATCTGGCTGGCTGGGTGGGAAGGGGGACTTGCAGCACTGACCATAGTCACCAGCACCTCCCCTCACACCCCCCCAACACAAACTCCACAGTACCCACCTGGTAGAATGCAATGCCCTCCATCCTAACACAAGATCCCACAAAGCACCACCACCCTGGGTTATGTTGTGTGAAGCACAGGGACACTCTTGGGACTCTTAGCCAAACAACTGCCAGGACAACACTCCCAGCCATCCTGTCAGCACAGCCAGCCCACCCCACAGGGAAGCAGAGTCAAAGGAAGGAAGCATGGGCATGCTGGGAAGGGGGGTGGAGGCAATAGCATGATGGGAGTCGTAGTCACAGACATTGCTCAGCCTCACAACTGTCCCATCAACACCACCCTGAACCATGCTCACATCACAGGGAGTGGAGAAGGACACACAAGATGGCTGACACTGGCTACTGCTGTGGGGAGCACAAGGCCCTGCTGCCAACTGTGCACCAACAAACAGCAGGACACCACTGACTGACATCCTGAGAGACAACTTACACTCCCTGCAATGCAAGCACGTTCCATGGTGGGATATCTGGCTGGCTGGGTGGGAAGGGGGACTTGCAGCACTGACCATAGTCACCAGCACCTCCCCTCACACCCCCCCAACACAAACTCCACAGTACCCACCTGGTAGAATGCAATGCCCTCCATCCTAACACAAGATCCCACAAAGCACCACCACCCTGGGTTATGTTGTGTGAAGCACAGGGACACTCTTGGGACTCTTAGCCAAACAACTGCCAGGACAACACTCCCAGCCATCCTGTCAGCACAGCCAGCCCACCCCACAGGGAAGCAGAGTCAAAGGAAGGAAGCATGGGCATGCTGGGAAGGGGGTGGAGGCAATAGCATGATGGGAGTCGTAGTCACAGACATTGCTCAGCCTCACAACTGTCCCATCAACACCACCCTGAACCATGCTCACATCACAGGGAGTGGAGAAGGACTCACAAGATGGCTGACACTGGCTACTGCTGTGGGGAGCACAAGGCCCTGCTGCCAACTGTGCACCAACAAACAGCAGGACACCACTGACTGACATCCTGAGAGACAACTTACACTCCCTGCAATGCAAGCACGTTCCATGGTGGGATATCTGGCTGGCTGGGTGGGAAGGGGGACTTGCAGCACTGACCATAGTCACCAGCACCTCCCCTCACACCCCCCCAACACAAACTCCACAGTACCCACCTGGTAGAATGCAATGCCCTCCATCCTAACACAAGATCCCACAAAGCACCACCACCCTGGGTTATGTTGTGTGAAGCACAGGGACACTCTTGGGACTCTTAGCCAAACAACTGCCAGGACAACACTCCCAGCCATCCTGTCAGCACAGCCAGCCCACCCCACAGGGAAGCAGAGTCAAAAGGAAGGAAGCATGGGCATGCTGGGAAGGGGGTGGAGGCAATAGCATGATGGGAGTCGTAGTCACAGACATTGCTCAGCCTCACAACTGTCCCATCAACACCACCCTGAACCATGCTCACATCACAGGGAGTGGAGAAGGACACACAAGATGGCTGACACTGGCTACTGCTGTGGGGAGCACAAGGCCCTGCTGCCAACTGTGCACCAACAAACAGCAGGACACCACTGACTGACATCCTGAGAGACAACTTACACTCCCTGCAATGCAAGCACGTTCCATGGTGGGATATCTGCCTGGCTGGGTGGGAA